>PVIY010021917.1:0-41513 GCA_004026745.1 Myrmecophaga tridactyla
TGAAAGCAGGGACTCAAACAGATATTTGCACCCCAATGTTCATAATGGCATTATTCTTAACTGCCAAAAGAAGGAAGCAACCCAAGTTCCACCAACTGATGAATGAAGAAACAAAATGTGGCATATACATACAATAGAATATTACTCAGTTGTAAAAAGAGATGAAGTCCTGATACATATGACAATATATATGAACATGCTAAGTCAAATAAACCAGACACAAAGGGAAAAATATTGTATGATCTCACTGATTTGAACTAGAATAAGCAAACTCAAAATCAGAATCCAGAATATAAGCTACCAGGTGCTGGTTTGAAAGGATTATGTACCCTAGAAAAGCCAGGTTTTAATCCTGATCCAATCTTGTGGGAGCAACTGTTTCTTTTACTCCCTATTCAATAATGTAGTTGGAATCTTTTGATTAGTTTATCTTCATGGAGGTGTGACTCACCCAAATGTGGGTATTAACCTCAGATTAGAGGGAGATATGACTCCACCTATTCCAGTTGGGTCTTGATTAGTTTACTGGAATCCTTAAAAGGAGGAAACATTTTGGAGAGAGCAGAGCCACAAGAGAGGAGAGAGCCATGAGAGCCACGAATGCCCCGGCAGCCAGAGACCTTTGGAGATGAAGAAGGAAATAGCCCCTAGGGGAGCTTCATGAAACAAGAAGCCTGGAGAGAAAGCTAGCAGAGGTCGCCATGTGCTTTTCCCATTGAAAGAGAAACCCTGAACTTCACTGGCCTTTCTTGAGTGAAGGTAACTTCTTGTTGGTACCTTAATTTGGACATTTCTATAGACTTGCCTTAATTTGGACATTTTCACAGCCGAGAATTATATACTTGGAACTTAATAAATTCACCCTTATAAAAGCCATTTTATTTCTGGTATATCATTCTGGCAGCTAGCAAACTAGAACACCAGGGGACAGGGTGGGGATAGAGAATGGGAAGTTAAGGCTTAAAATGCACAGGGTTCCTATTTGGAATGATGAAAACATTTTGGTAATGGTTGGTGGTGATTGTAGCACAACGCGATTAACAGCACTGAAATATATATCTGAATATGATTAAAAGGGGGAATATTAGATTGTATAAATGGTAACAGAAAAATTTTTTTTAAAAATAATCCATGAAACTACAATACCAAGCAGTGAATCCTAAGTTAAATCATGGACGTTAATAGTACAATTATAAAATTGTGCTATTATCAATTGTAACAAATATTCCACACCAATGCGAGGTATTGGTAATGGGGTGGAGTATGAGAATCCAATACTTTATACATGATTGTTCTATAAACTTGCAACTTCACTAATACATTTTTTTAAAAAAGAATGATTGTGAAATAAGGTCAGTCCTTCGGTTTGCTCTTCCCCTGCGTGGACACCCACCCTTCCCCCCAACCTCCTTTCACTTCTCAGTCATTGATACTTTCTCCCCTCTGCTCTTCCTCCCCCTCCCTCCTCTATTTCACTTTCTAACAGTCCCAGACTTGATTCTCCCCTTCCTGACCTTGATCAGTCTTTCAACCCATCACCCTTTCTCGAATTACAGTGCATTTCTTCAACATTGATTCCATATCCCTGTTCTCATGTTCTGTTTCCCTGAGTGCTTTGGGAGAGATAATTAAGGTATGTCACTTGGAGCTCACTATCATCCGCTGACACTAACATCTCCCCAAAAGGGCAAATGGGCAAAGTAATGTTCACAACAAAGACATGAAGACATGGCAGAAGACCAAATAGAGGAGACAGTTGAGTTTATTCTGTAGAGTCTGATTGGTGGAGGCTGATATCAAACCAATTACAATTATGCAAAGAGAAGGTAGTCATGTGAAGCTTGGGAGCCAAGAAAATGTAAGTCCCACCTCCTACCTCTCCCTTCTATACTCATCATCCTTCCTTTTTGCTTACTCTCATTACAATTCATCAGCACATCCTAGCATCTCACCTTTAGAAATATACTCAGACTCACCCCCCATCAGCTCTACCATTACCATATCAGTCCAAGCCACTAAAATCTCTTATCTGGCCTTTTGGAAAGCACTTCCAATTAACCTCCTGCTTCCTTACTCTTGTCTCTCTGTACTATTCTCAATACAACACCCAGAATGATCCTTTAAAGGCACAAGTCATATAATGTCACTTACAAGAATTCATGGCTCACAAGAATAAAATGCCAAACCTTAAAAAAGTTTCTAAGACCTTATATGTCTGTCCACTGATGCTTTCTCATCCCCTACTACTCCACTCCAACCTGAATGGCCTCCTGGCTATTCCTCGAACATTTCAAGTAAGCTCCTACTTTATAGCCTTTGCAGATGCTGTTCCCTCTACCTGGAACACAGTGCCCCCCAGATATACAGGTAACTCATTTTCTGAAGGAGTTGATCTACAAGCTAAGCTGTTGTAACAAAATGAGGTGGCTTAATTAAGAATAGAATTTAATTTCTCTCTCATATAAAAGTGTGGGATGGCAGGACCGTTCTGCCATCCTCAATATATTTCCAAAATGGCTCCAGTCATTACTATTCCCCAGTTAGCAGGAAACAGGCAAGTGCCTTCATGGAGTTGACCCAGAAGTTGCACACATCATTTCTGCTCACATTCATTTGGCATGAACTTAGTCACATGACATACCTAGCTGCAAGGAAGGCTAGGCAAGGTAACTGGCATCCATTTCCTTAGCAAAAGCTCTGAGGTTCTATTGCTGAAGACAATGAAAGGAGAAAGGATACTGGAGAGTAGTTAGCAGTCTCTGTCTTACCCCTTCCCTTGATTCAGGATTGCTTTCAAATATATCCTTATCAGAAAAATCTTCCCTTTCTACCCCTTTAAAAAACATTCTCCCTGCTATCACTCTGTCCTTTTACTTTTTTTTCCGTCTTAGTGAGTATCATTTGATTCATTTTTAGTTTTATTTGTTTATTGACTGCTTCCTCTCCAGTGGAATGCAAACACCAGATGCCCTGAGAACAAGGATTTTGTGTTGCTTATTGTTTTATCTCCAGCACCTACAGCAGTTGCCTGGCATCCTGTAAGCATTTAAAAATATATACGGGATGAAACAACAATGGTATGGTCACCTTTAGGAAATGCTTATAAGAAAACAGGGGACTAGATTTTAAGCTTTTAGAGCAGACACATTAAGTCCGGAGTAGTGATTATTATTTCTGGATTTTGAGAGGCTGTTTTATATATATAACCTGATATTTAGAGATAAGAAGAAAGCCGAACAGGTTGGGGTTAAAGTAAATCAGAACAGAAGTAAGGAAGACAGTGTCTATATCTCAGAACCACACATACTCTTTGAGACCAATGGAAGAAAGGTTTATTTGATCTGGAACTGAAATTTTCTTTAATGCATAATCTAATTCAACCTATCGTATAGCGCATTTGAACAATTGAAACACAAGAAGCACAGAATAAGAAAGAGGTCCTTTAATCTTATATAGATTATTGTAATGCCTGGAAACATCCTAGAGTATATTAAGCAGATAATCAAAAAGTATTGGTAAAGGTCCCTGAGGGAGGGGAGAAAGAATATGGAACTATTGAGCCTTGCCATCAGGGAATCCCCTGATACTGTGTCAAACTTTAGGGATACCCAAATCAATAGGCCATGCCCTCGATCATGAGGCTTATTCTTGTGAAGCTTATGTAGGTAGCAGAGAAGCTTAGACTACCTATAGGCATGCTTACTTCTGGAGGACCTCTGTTGTTGCTCAGATGTGGCCTCAGTCTCTCTAAGCCCAACTCTACAAGTGAAATCATTGCCCTCCCCCCTACGTGGGACATGACATCCAGGGGTGAAAGTCTCCCTGGCAAGGTGGGAGATTACTCCCAGGGATGAATCCAGACCCGGCACCGTGGGATCAACAATTCCATCCTGACCAAAAAGGGGGAAAGAAGTATAATTAATAAAGTATCAGTGGCAGAGAGAGTTCAAATAGAGTCAAGAGGTTACTACTCGGGAGGTTGCTCTTACACAAGCTTCAGTTAGACCTTGCTATCTATCATAACCTGCCAACCCCCAACCAGGACCATTCCAGCCAATCCTAAAGAACACCTAGGGCAATATATAAGATTCCACAAGGTTTCCGTGCACTAGAGTAACTTTCCAGAAACCTTCAACCTCCAGATGAGTCCTTGGTCCAGATAAGTCCTGAAACCTAGCCCAGCCTCTCCAGAACATCTGATAGTTCCATCTCCCTACCCCATATTAATAACAGACCCTTCCAGTATCAAAAATTTAGAATTGCCATAAATCAAACAACCCCAAAGAGAGGTATGGAAAGACCAAAGGTGATGGTGGAATTATACATAGAAGATAGGACTTAACAAGTGATATGAATGCTGAATCATTAAATTGATATCATTTTTGGTCTCCAGTATTTTAGAGCAGCTAGAAGTAACAACCTTAAAATTGTGAAATTGTAACCCATGTCAAAGTTTGAAATATGTTCTATAACTAATTATAGTGCTGTGCTTTTTGTATATATGTTATTGTTCACAAGAATAGAAGGAAAAAAAGTTGTGATGATGAAAAAGTATTTAAGCCCTCTAGCCTCCTATATTCTGGAGCAGCTAGAAGGAAAAATATGAGGGGGTTAGATGGCCCATGACAAACTCTGGAATCTGTCCTGTAACCACTTGTTGAAGAGTGCTTTGAAAACTATTGCTTTTTTATTTCTTTGCTCTGTATATATGTTATAGTATACAATAAAAAAGTTTAAAAATATATATATATAGGGTGAATGAATGAATATCTATTGAATCACATTTGGGGTTCAATAAGTGTGCAATAGAGTATGGTGGAGACAAGATACTATTTTTGAAAACTAAAAGAACATTAAATGAAGCTGCTAAGAGTTTTTCTGTCTCTATTACATAGTTCTTTTCATTTAAAAAAATCAGTAGAATGGGCCATTTATGTATTACAAATTTGGAGCAAAAATTCATACACTGTTTTGGGAAGATGTAAAATCAAAGTTAAACTAAGGATATTGCAAATTGAGAGGTAGAATGTTCTGCATAGTAATAAAGAGCAAGTGTACATTTCATGACACTTTGCCCTTGCCTAGTTAAAGAAGGGAAGGGAAGCAGGGAATTATGGATTTAAATTGGACCCTCCTTAATATTCTTGTTGCTTCTTGGAGTTGTTTGTGTGTCCTAACATCCAAATACGTACCCATGGAAGACTGTGGGACATGAGTCATGGCAGGAGGGAGAAGCAGCCTGATCTTCCCTTCATCTTAAGCTGAATTCTGATGAAGACCATGAGAAGGAATGGACAGGGCAGAGGGCAGGGCAGTGGAGGTTGGACAACTGGTGTCCCACACAAGCTGCTATTTAAGTCTGTGAAAACATAACCAACCATTCACTTGCCTTGCCTGGCGCGAGGGGGAAGCCTAACCAAGTGTGGGGGGTGGAGTGTTCCCCAAAGAAATAGATGTCCCCACTCTCAGCCATCCTGGTGTGGGGATGAGTTATTCCAGGAGGGAAAGAACTTCTTTTCCTGAGATGGGACTCCAGTGGGAGATGTCTGCTCTTGGGTGGGGATTGACCTGGCCCCTCCAAGTGGAAGTGTAACAGTAGTTTCCTCTAATATCCTTGTATTGGTTTGTTAAAGCTGCCAGAATGCAATAAGCCAGAAATGGAATGGCTTTTAAAAACGGAATTTATTAGGTTACAAGTTTACAGTTCTAAGGCTATAAAAATATCCAAACTAAGGATCCAGGGAAAGATACCTTGACTCAAGAAAGGTTGATGGGTCAGGAACACCTCTGTCAGCTGGGAAGACATGTGACTGGCATTAGCTAGTTCTTTGTCTTCTGGTTTCACACAGCTTTCCCGGGGGTGTTTTCTTTCTTTATAGCCAGATGTCTGGGTCTGGGTCTTGTGTGGGATCTGTCAGCTTTGTCGGCTCTCTCCAAAATGTTTCCCCTTTTAAAGGACTCCAGTAAACTAATCAAGACCCACCTTGAATGGGCAGAATCACAGCTCTGTCTAATCGAAAGGTCACACCCACAATTGAGTGTATTATATCACCATAGAAACAATCTAATCAAAGTTTCCACCCTAAACAATAGGTCTGGCCTCACAAGATTGGATCAGGATTAAAACATGATTTTTTCTGGGGTGCATAATAGTTTCAAACTGTCTCAATCCCTTTCTCTGAGGCCAGATCTGGTGCATGGCCCTAGGAGCACCCTTCAGGCAGGAGTGCATGTCACTTTTTTTTTTTTTTTTTTGGCTTGGGCAAGCACTGGGAATCGAACCCGGGTCTCCGGCATGGCAGGTGAGAAGTCTGCCACTGAGCCACCATGGCTTGCCCAGCATGTCACTCTTTATGACAGCTCTCCATTTATCCCCACCAGATCTGGTCTATACAGAGCTGTCAGGGCTAAACAGAGCATCCAGGGTCCCTGCTCAGAACAACAGGAATGGAGATGACAGAATAGCCCAAAGCAGCCAGATGCAGCTTGGATTGGAAGATTCTTGAAGCTCCAGAAAGCTGTCATTCTATAGATTGCACACCTTCCTCCAGGATGCCCAAAACCACTTGTGGTGGTTTGGAGCTGTTATGTACCCCAGGAAAGGTCATTTTCTTTTAATCTGTTCCTGTGGGTGCAGACATATTGTGGGGGGGACATTTTGGTTAGGTTATTTCAATTGAGGGTGACCCGGCCCATTCAAGGTGGGCCTTAATCCTTTTTTACTGGAGTCATTTATGAGAGGATGTAAGAGAGATGAAACTGGGACAGCTCGGAGAGAAAGCCACTGAAGCCAGAGGCTGAAAGCAATGAAAGCCCCAAGAGAAGGACCAGCAGATTCCAGCCATGTGCCTTCCCAGGTGACAGAGGATTCCCAGATGTTGGCAGCCTTTCTTCAGAGAAGGTGTCATCCTGTTGATGCCTTAATTTGTACATTTTCATGACCTTAGAACTGTAAATTTGTAAACTAATAAGTCTCCATTGTAAAAGCCAACCCATTTCTGGTATATTGCATTTTGGCAGCTTTAGCAAATCAAAATACCACTTCAGAGGTGACTCCAGTAGGAACATGGGCCTCTCGTGATTCATAAGATTAGGGACTCATTGTAATTTGGATACCAAAGGAAGAATGTTCTCGTTTTAGGTCTAGGGATATATCAATTACATCTAATTGGAAATACTGAGCGAAGGGAACGGCATCTCTTGTTTTCTGACATCTCAGAGTGTTTCTAATTATACCAAGCAGCATCACAGCTGTCCAAAACATGTCTCAGGAAAAAAAAATTTTTTTTAATTGTTATTCTAAATGATAATAGTACTCTGCATGTATTAAGAAAAAGGAGACAAACGAGCAACCTAGAATGGACAAAGTGCGCCTTTTAAAAACAAGTAACGGAATGCTGGTCTTCTCCTGGGCAACTGACTCAGCACGTCCATTGTTTGTGTTTTGCCACAGGAGCCATTTATTGACGTCAACGTCTGGAAGCTTCTATTTTGACATTGTTGGCCATCATAAAGATCCAATTTTTGAGATGGAGTTTTTGCCAGCTGGAAAGGCAGAGCCCAAAGCCGATCATCATCACGAATCAGCTAGTCGTACAGGCTGCCCTCCACCCAGTAATGAGAACCTGTGGCTATCCAACGACGTACTTAAAAACGGTGGACGAATCCAACGAGTAATCTGTTTCAGCATTTGTTACTGTGGACATTCGAGATTTATTGTGCTTCATGACGTAAGGCAAGAAGATGGGATGTCCTCTTGACTGATGTCCATGATTTGTATATAAAGACTGCAGTGAATCCATTTCATGAACCCAATTTATTTGATCAAGTGCATATGACCGGAAAGTTCCATTTCTTGGTGTATTCTTGGAAAACAACACCTATTAAGCCGAAGGTCGAAAAATTCTGAAATAAACCATGTCACTTTATACAATGGAGTATACTCAGGAATGTGTACATTGTAAGTAACTCAATTAAATAGCCTGGGAAACTTATATGCTGTGGTCTCAGTTTATCTAAACTTAATGAAATTCCTTTTATATTTTCAAAAATATTACATCCATTTTCTTGTTATTTATCAATAAATCAGTTTGCTTGTGAATAATGTTTTTTATGAGCTCTTTATCAATAATCTTGAAATATTTTTATTTTAAGAGTTGAAAATTAAGGTAGTCTATTCAGATAGCTTTATCTGGATTGGGGGGTGGGCAGCACAACTCTACCCCTGCCTCTGCATTTTACTAGAGCCTAAAGGGCAAAGCAGGGCATGTAAGGCATGAGAGTGGAAAGATACGCAGGGGTGAGACTATGGGGCCCTACCTGCCACTTGTAAGTAGTCTCCAGCCGCACTGTCCAAAATAAATAGAATGCGAGCCACATTCTTATCTTTTGATTATAACAGTCACATTTTAAAAAATAGTAAAAAGAAGCAGGTAAAATTAAATCACATCAGGTGGCTCAGTGGTAGAATGCTCGCCTTCCATGCAGGAGACCCAGGTTTGATTCCCAGAGCATGTCCCCCCCAATAAAAAAAAGTTAAATCACAATATTGTGGCTGTAATTAATACTACTTAACTATAACTTGAATGTGGCTGGAATGGGAAATTTAGAGTTGTGTTTTCTTACTACATCACAAAGCTTAAAAATAAAAAAAAAAACAGTACAAAGAAAGAGGAAAAATTAATTTTAATAATAGATTTCACCTCACCCAATATATTCAGGATCTTACCGTTTCAACATGTAATCCATATTAAAAGGTATTACTGACGTTATTTTACAGTCTTGTGTGTGCGTGTGCTAGGGCTTCAGTATCCAGTGACAGTCTACCCTCGCTGCACATCTCGGTTCCCAGTGGCCCCATTTCACGCGCTCAGTGGCCACATGCAGCCAGCGGTTACCTTACCCAACAGGACAGGTCTGGAAGTTTTCCTGAATGCGCATGGAATCGTGGAAGGGCTTTAAGCATGGCAGTAGCAAGATCAGATTTGTATTATTCCAGACCCATCACCCTGGTAGGTGCGAAGAAGGTGGATTTAAAGGGGAAAGGACAGGTGGCACCATGGCAGGAAAGGAGGTTTGGGGTATAGGGTGTGTGTGACCAGGGTCTGAAGTAGGAGTAAGTGGAAGAGGGCCACTTTAGTTAGGGTTTGATTAGAAAGACAGAAACTACTGTAGGCCTTTTCAAGAGAGGGAAATTAATTGGGTAGAATGATTCTTTTTAAATTTTTTATTAATTAAAAAAAATTACAAGAAAGAAACACAAACATTCCCAACACATACTGGGCAGATTGATTATTCAATGATAAAATTCATGAAAAGCCCCAGAGAGGACAGTACACCAATGCAGGTAACAAGGTTAACAGAAAGCAAGAAGCCACCCCGCCTGCAGGGCTGGGAGGCCAAAGGGAAGAGGTGGGCCACGAGGTGGGGCTGGCTGGCCCCCGCTGGGATGCGGAGGGAAGCGCTGACTGGGGAGTTCCCATCAGAGGCCCAGCCAGGGAGGGAGAGAGGCCAACCCCCCTCCCCGCCCCCACAGCCATTTGACAAAGGCAGTGTACTTTCCTGCAATGCAGAGCAAAATAGGGGGCGGGGGTTGTGGTGATTTGGAGCTATGCACCCCAGAAAAATATGTTCTTAAACTTAATCCATTCCTGTGGGTGTGCACTTGTGTAAATAGGACCTTTTGAGATTCCTTCAGTTGAGGTGTGGCCCAGCTGAATCAGGGTGGGTCTTAATCCTGTTACTGGAGATTTTACAGGGAAGGTCACAGAGGAAGAGACAAAGCCACAGAGGGGAACAGCCAGAAGCCGAAAATCAACATAACCCGGAAGCCAGGAGATGCTACCACATGCATTGCCCTGTGATGGGAAAGCCAAGGGCTGGGGACCACTGGCCGCCTGCCCCAGGATGTCACAGGGGTCTGTGGGAAGGCATTGCCTTGTGACGCCTTGAATTGGGCAACACCAACCCTGAAAACCGTGAGCCAATAAAGTCCTGTTGTTTAAGCCAACCCATGGTTTTTTTTTTATTTGCTTTGGCAGCCAGGAAACGAAACAGACAGGGAATGGATTAAAGGGCAAGCAGGCAAATGACCAGAACAAGGAGAAAGATTTCAAAAACACTTTAAGAGTCAAGTTGGTGGAAGTTGAGGACTGAAGACAAGGGAGAAAGAAGAGCCAAAGGCGACCACTGAGTTTTCCTAGACTCTCCATTCCAAGCCAGTCCTGCCTGTCAATCCCTTCTTCTTTAGCATGAGTCCTTTCCCAGGAAGACTTGTGATCCCTTGTGTAAGCACGTTTTCAAAGCAGGCACACCCTTTCCACGTGGCCAGATACAACAAGACATGTATAAGTCCAAGCGGGCTCACGTGAGAGACCCTGGAGCCCCAGCTTTGGTGACAGGTGGGAGGGGGTGCCAACAAATGAGGGTTCGGGAGGAGAGCAGTCCAAGGACAACAATGAGGGATCAGTGTTGGAAGTGTTAATTTTGAGGCACTAACAGGACCCCAGGGAGAGACAAATGATCAGCAGACGTTGGATATTTGAGTCTGATTTTCAGGGGAAAAGTCAGGGCTGCGAACCTAACTTGGGAATCCTGAGCATACAGGCATAGCTAAAACAAAAACAGATGAGATTCTTCAGAGAGAGGGTATAGAATGAGATGAGGATTGAACAAAGAAGAAACCCTGAGGAATAGCAAAATGTAGGGATGTTAAGAGAAAATGTGTTCATGAAGGAGCTGAGAAGGATAATCAGAGAGAGAACCAAGAGGTGCCAATTCACTGAAGCCCAGCTGGGAGAGTCCTTGGAAAAACTTACCAGTTCATTCATTGAACTAATACTTACTGGGCTGGATACCATTTCAGACACTGAGGATACAACTGTGAACAAAAGAGACATAAATTCCCATCCCGATATGATTTACATTCTGATGTTAGCACAGCAAAGAGGTCCAGAAAGAGAAAGCAGAATTGGGGCCCATTGGATTAAAAGTAAGTATGGCAAACAACAGGAGCCATTTCAACAGAGTGATGAGAGATGGAGGTAAAGATATACAGATGTAGGGGTAAAAGATTCTTTTGAGAAGTTGTATAAAAAGGAAGAAAAATGGGACAGTTGATAGAGGTAGCACAAGTTAAATTATTTCATGTTTGTTCATTTTTCCTTGGTGAAAAGATTTCTTGCACATATTTACAGTCTAACAGCTGAGGGAAGGAGCCAGAACAGATGAGTTGAATACATGAAGAAAGTGCTGGCTGAAGCAGCCAGGAGGGGAAGAGATCCTCCAAGAATCTTATAAACTCAAGACCCTCCAGTATGCGTTTAGGAGCAAGTTCTTCTTTTACCTTTCTTTTCCTAGTGGCCACTTGTGGTGGACTGAATAATGTACCCCAGAAAAACATGCTCTTAATCTTAATCCATTCTCATGGGTGTGACCCCATTGTAAATGGGACTTTTGGAAAATGTTACTCTTAAACTAAGACGTGGCCAACTGAATGAGGTCGGGCTTTAAGCCTGATTACTGGAGGCCTTTCTAAACAAAATGAAATTGAGACAGAGAGAGAGAAAAACCACCAGGAGCTAAAAGCCAGAAGTCAATGGAACCCGGAAGAGAAAGGAGGACATATGGCCACATGGTGGAAAAGCCAAGGGACTCCATGGCCCGGAACAGGTTGCCAGAACCCCACAGTCTCCTGGGAGAGAGCATCACCTTGCTGAAGCCTCAATTTTGGACTTCTCCTGGCCTCAGAACCGTAAACCAACACATTCCTGTTGTTTAAGCCTACTCATTTTGGGGTATTTGTGATTGCAGCTGGGAATGTAAGACATCACTAACAAAGCATCCAAATTCTAAAGAAGTGTAAGGGTAGGATATGAATTTCACCAAGGGTGAAAAGAGAATATTTCTTTCCAACTCCTCACCTCACTCTGCACACTCCACCCTGGCAGTTATTGGTTGAATTTTGTCTCCCAGATACGGGTTGAAGATCTACCCACTGGGCCTGTGAATATGACCTTATTGGGAAATAGGGTCTTTGAAGATGCTGTAGTTAGAAGGAGGCCAAGCTGAATTAGAGTGCACCCAAGTCCAGTCTGATGGGTGTCCTTTTGAGAACGTGAGGGGACACACAGACAGGTAGACACGGGGGGTGTCGGGTGCTGACCGAGGCAGAGATTGGGCTATGCCGCCACAAGCCAAACATCACCAACAAACCTGCAGAACCTGGAGACAGCCAGGGACGGATTCTCCCCTACAAGCTTCAGAGGGAGCAAGGCCCTGCAAGCAGCTTGCTTTTACACTTCCAGCCTCCAGAACTGCAGGAAAATACATTTCTGGTGTTTTAAACCGCCCAGTTTATGGTACTCTGTTAACAGCATATCTAGGAAACTATGACATCAGCCTTTGCTCTGCCCCCAAGATATTTTAGAAGCCGACAACTAAGGCACAAGCAGGGCCCAGAGCGGCCTCCCCAGCCCGCGCAGAGACCCTGGCCGCAGCTCTCCACCCCCCGGCGCTTCCAGGAGGTCTGGTCCTCCGGGACGGCTCCGCCCCTGCGCCCGCTGCCCTCAGGCCCTTGTCGGAGCCAGGCCCCGCACAGAGGCCGGCCGCGCGTTCCCGGGGCTCCGGCAGCGGGACGGCATCCTGACCGCCGCCCCTCCTGGCTTCCCCGGGACTACGCCGGGCTCGCCCTCCGGGCAGCTCAGGGGGCCCCGTGGTTACGCAACGCTTTCCTTCCTGACGCAGTTGTTAAGGCAAATCCAACTTCCCCTGACGTCAGCCTCCTTCCCACACACCTGGGATCAAAGGCCAAGTCCTAAAAAGTATGATGGCCTAAAAGCATGTAACAGAAATAACAGCAGCAACAAGAGATTCTTCAAGTTCCAACAAAGCGAACGACTATATGCACGCATACGCACACACACACATATATATGCAGATAAAGGTATATACAGATATATGTCTATGCACAAACACACACATATCCTAAATAATAAATGTGTGTTAAGGTCAGAAAATTATTAATTTCATTTAACTGCTCCCCCTACCTAACTAAACATAACAGAAAAGGGGAGATTGGGACTTGAAATTATGATTACGATTATAACACAACCAGATGGAAAGCAGTCTGGGGAAAAAATCTGTTTCATCGCAGGAGGGAACAAACACAATTAGAATGCTAAAAACCTTAAGTCTCAGGAAACTGAACAGGACAAGGACTTTTCTCTTGAATGGTGAGTGGATGAATTATAGACACCTCAACCCCAGTAATCTCTCAGGACTCAATATCCCTTACAGCGTCAGCTGCAGGCAAAAGAAAAGTGCTGGCGAATTTGAAATCAATATTAATATTCTTCTTTTTTTTTTTTAATCTTACTACAGCTCTAGCAACTGGTCTGTCCTCTTTGCCTTCCACGTGGCAGTGCATTTCTTCTGAAGCAAGCAAGATTGGCAGGTTTCCCTGCCTCACTCATTCATTCATCCATTTTCCTCTTACAAGAAAAATATCCCTGGACTTCTCTCTTCCCGTGACTTTTGAGTAATCTGAGCTGAAACAATTAGAAAGCCATTTACAAGTTACTGCACAGTTTTTCTTTTTTTAAAAAGGCATGTGAGGATTTTAAGTAAATGAGCACGTTTTATTGATTATACTGCAAGTACTGGGAGTATTTAGAAAGAAGAAACAGAATACTTTGTGCCATCAACTTCAGTGAAAAATAAATCTAGAATTAATGCACACAGGAAAACCTTGAGAGTAATATAATCTCTCATGCTGTAGTAGAAAATGGAAAGTAAATATCTGTGCTGCTCTTTCTATTTATCACTAACAGCCTAAGGTAAACTACTTAACCATGTTATTGCTCTGAGAATGGAAAGACAAGGTTACAGCACATACAAGTGAAGTATTAACAGCATTTTAAAGCTAAGGGGCACACCGCATTTGGTTATTCTGGTTTTTTCCTCCTTAAAGCTACCAACTTCCATTTAAAATATATGAACATTTCTCCTTTTAAATCAAATCATATTTTAATAAATATTTTATTATGCTCACATACCATATTAAGCATTTGGATTTTGTTTGTTTGTTTTTTGTGTTTTTTGGGGGGGGGCATGGCAGGCTCTGGGAATCAAACCCAGGTCTCTGGCATGGCAGGAGAGACTTCTGCCACTAAGCCACCATTGCCTGCCACATTTGGATTTTTTCACGTTATATTTTTCATTTGGATAGATTTTTACTAGTTGTTACTAAGCTGTATTAATAATTTTGTATTTACATTTGAAATTACTTCATGATATTTATCTAATGTTGCCATATAGTATTCTTTTTTTTTAACTCATTTTGAAATATTTCAAACTTATAGGACAGTTACAAACATAATACAAACCCTATATAGAGAACTTCAGCATACCCTTATTCTGTCCTCCACCCGCCAGATACTCAGATCCATCAATTTTAGAATTCTGTCACACACATACACAGATATATGGTGTGTATCTCATAGAGAATTTTGTTCACAAAGTGGTTTTTTTTGTGGTTTGTTTGTTTTGGTGAGGGTGGTGGAGGTGGTGGTGGTACATGGGCTGGGAATCGAGCCTGGGTCTCAAGAATTTTACCACTGAACTATCCGTGTACCCTACTTGCATATCTTTTTTGGAGAAATGTCTATTCAAGTCTTTTGCCCATTTAAAAACTGGGTTGTTTGTCATTTTGTTGGTGAGTTGAAGGACTTTTTTGTATATATATTCTGGATATGAAACACTTACTGGACATATGGTTTCCAAATATTTTCTGCCATTGAGTAGGCTGTCTTTTCACTTTAATGATAAAGTATTTTGATGCTCAAAAACTTCTAATTGTGATGCGGTCCCATTTATCTATTTTTTCTTTGGTTGCTTGGGCTCTGGGTAAAGTCTAAGAAACCATTGTCTAACACAAGATCCTGGAGATGCCATCCTTCATTTCTTCTACAAGTTTTATAGTCCTAGTTCTTATATTTAGATATTTGATTTATTTTTGAGTTAATTTTTGCATATAATGTGAGAGAGGGGGTCCTCCTTCATATTTTTGCACATGGAAACTGGATATCCAGCTTTCCCAGCACCATTTGTTGAAGACACTATCCTTTCCCATTGAGTGGACTTAGCACCTTGTCAAAAATCCATTGGCCATAGGTGTGAGGAAGGGTCTGTTTCTGAACTCTCAGTTTGATTCTATTGGTCAAAATATCACTCCTTATGCCAGTATCATGCTGATTTTGTTTTTTTTCAAAGATGTTTTATTAAGAACATACAGAAGGGCAATTGATAGGCTTCCTGAAGCATCTAAAAAGCCACCTCCTTCCTGAGCCTCTCGGATCTGCTCACTTCTTGTCATAGACTTCCCATTTTCTGGGGGCCCCTCCACCTCCTCCTCCTTGTTGCTTCTGCTTCTGGGAGCGGAGCTCCACCATATGCCTGCTGAGCTCCGAGAACTCCTGCAGAGCCAGTTTCCACTGCTGGTGGGCATCCTGGAGTCCTTTGTTCTGGGATTTTAATCTTTCTGAAGCGCCAATCAGTTGCTATCGAAAGTCTTCCTTTTCCTGCCACATCAGGCTCACCACTTTTCTAGTCCTTTCAGTCAGTGCATGGCGAAACATCACTGTATCCTCCAGCTGTCGTTTGAGCCTATTTGAATCTGCTATTTTATTCTTCAGGCGCTCTATTTCTTCAGTTAGTTTTTTTATTTCTTTATCTTGGTTTGAATTTCCCAGGGAGCGAATTGAACTATGAAAGGACTGTACATACCGTGTGGACTCTTGCAGCTTCCACTCAGTTCCAATCTCTCTTTTCGAGTCTTCGTATTCTTTTTTCATAAGCTTCCATTTGCAAGCTATTCCTCAAGTCCCGCCGCACATCCTCATCTTTGGTTAACATATTAGACTGCATTATGCTCTTCAGAGAGCACTGATCAGAAAACAGCTTTCCGGTGTGAACGCGAAATCAATGAATGGCAAATGTAATCCAGAAAAGCCCCTATGAGAACCAGGAGGTAATATTTCGGTATTTCTTAGCACAAAGTTGGATGTGTCAGAAGGAGTGCTAACATCTGGAAGATAAGGTGCTTCTAGGTGTTGTATATTTTCCTAATTTAGATCTCCAAAAAACTTTGTGTGTCTTGAAGTCCTCTATACTGTTCTGCACTAGACAATGCTCTCTGCTGCAGTTCAGCCTCTAAATGAGGTCCTTCTGGTCTTCAGACACATCTTATGATATGGGAGGGGAGTTGAAGTCATTCCTTATGGTTCAAGATCTTTCTATAGGTCACCACAAGCGACTGCACAAAACGGTGTTTCTCTATACAGCATTTCATACACGCAGACCCCCAGCGACCACCAGTCGCACTTGAGGCTATACCTGCCCATGCTGTCCTCCACTACCTGCAGAATCTCTGCTGAGATGTAGTCAGGGCTGCCCACGGCCACGGAGCACTGGACCGTTCCATCGTCACTCATCTTCAAACATGAGCCAAAGTCAGCCAGGCGAATCCAACCATTCACGCCCAAAAATACCCATTGGGTTTAATGTCTCTGTGACCATAATGGAGCTGATGAATGGAATTGATGGTCAGCGCCATTTCACCAATGTAGAACCTGGCCATATCCTCTGGAAACTTGTACTCAATTTTACTGAGCGGGGTCAGCAAATCAAATCACCACCCACACCATAATGCCTGGCGGGGTACAGGCGGATCTCATCCTGGAAGGCGTGGTGCAGCGTGGGGATCCACGGGCAGTGGCCATCGGCTAGCACATCCTGCTCTTCGCAGAAACAAGCCGTCTCTGCTCTTTTAAGTATTTCCCACTTGTTAAGGATCTTCGTTGCATAAATTCATTCAGTGCTCTTCATTTTGACAACAATATCCTCACCAAAAGCACCTCTTCCAATTACTTCAATTATTTCTAAGTCTTCTCGTGAAACTGCATTTCCTTCACCAATTGTGTGAATGGTTTAGCCCATTCGAGGAACTCAGCCACATACTTGTCACAGCGCAGGGCAGAGTGGCTGCATGTCCAGCAGCATCTGCACGCTCAGGGCACTCTCGTTGCACCAGGAGCAGCAGCTTCAGCTCCTTGTATACCTTGGTGGACACCATGCCCGGCTGGGCCAGTGTGTCAGGGAAAGGCCTCAGGGGCCCTGCAGCCAAGAGCCTGGGCAGTAACAGTGCCCCATCGCTACCCTGTCTGTGTACACTATTCTTAGTGATAATTTAAATGACTGTATAATATGCTGTCATATATATATATATATATATATATATATAAATATTTACTTAATTGTAGCTCTTGTTAAAGATTTAGGTTGCTTCCAATTTTTTCCTTATAATAAATAACACTGTGACAAACATCTTCAGTATATACTTTTTCCAGTTTTCCCATATTTCAGATTATCTCCTTTCAATACAGTCTCAGAATTAAGGGTTTCATTGAATAAATCTTTGTGGTCAGTGATATATTTTGCATCAATAGCTTTCCTGTTTGATGCTGATTCTGATCAAAATAGTTTGCAGAACTATTGCAGGAGCCCTCTAGCTGGTTTCCTTTCTCTCTCTTTTTTTCTTCACCTTGCCACAACCAGTATGTCATACTTGGAATAATCTGTCTAAGGCACTACTTTTATTATGTTTTCTTGACACAACCACAAGAATTTTTCTTTCATAACACATGTGCCAGTTTGATACTGTTGTGTACTCCAGAAAATCATGTTATTTAATCCTCATCCAATATTATTGAGTGGGATCTTTTGATTAAGTTATTTCCATGGAGCTCACCATCATTGTCCATTCTAGACATCGCGAAATTATACCATCTCAGTCTAAATTTTCTATCTTTTCTTCTGGTGTCTTACATATCCCTAGCCCTTCTCCCTCAATTATATTCACACTCAGCTTCATTCAGCATATTTATGCTATTGTCCTACCATCAGATAGTATTGTGCTATCTATTTTTGGATCTTTACAATCAGTCCTGTTGCACACTCCATATTCCTTCAACACTAAATGCCAAATCTCTACCCTCTTTCTATCTCCTGATAACCTGTATTCGTAACTTTCACTTTCAAAGTTCACTCATGGGCGGGCAACAGTGGCTCAGTGGCAGAGTTCTTGCCTGCCATGACGGAGACCCAAGTTCATTTCCCAGTGCCTGCCCATGTAAATAAAAAAATTTTATTTACTAATTTTAGTTCATTTAGTTCACTAATGTTAGTTCATATTAGTGAGACCTATAGTATTTGTCCTTTTATTCTGGCTAATTTCACTCAGCATAATGTCCTCAAGTCATCCATGTTGTTACATGCTTCATGACTTTATTCTGTCTTACAGCTGTGTAATATTCCATCGTATGTATATGCCACAGCTTATTTAGCCACTCATTCCTTGATGGACATTTGGGCTATTTCCATCTCTTGGCAATCTTAAATAATGCTGCTATAAATGTCAGTATGCAAATGTCCATTTGGGTCCTTGCCTTCAGATCCTCTGAATATATACATAGTAATGGGATTGCTGGATCAAATGGTAATTGTATCCTTATCTTCCTGAGAAATCCCCTGTTTAGTTTGTTAAGCTGCTGGAATGCAATATACCAGAAATGGAATGGCTTTTAAAAAGGGATTTTATTAAGTTGCAAGTTTACAATTCTAAGGCCATTAAAATGACCAAACTAAGGTATCCAGAGAAAGATATTGTTCTAGTTTCCTAGCTGCCAGAATGTAATATACCAGAAACAGAGTGGCTTTTTTAAAAAGGGGAATTTATAAAGTTGCAAGTCTACATGTTCTAAGGCCATGAAAAATGTTCAAATTAAGGAAAGGCTATGAAAATTTCCAAATTATGGCATCAACAAGAGGTTATCTTCATTCAAGAAAGGCCAGTTTGAAGTTCAGGGTTTCTGTCACAAACTGGGAGGGCACATGGCAATGCCTGCTAGCTTTCTCTCCTGCCTTCTTGTTTCATGAAACTCCCCCGGGGGCATTTTTCTTCTTCATCTGCAAAGGTCTCTGGCTGTGTGTTGGCTAAAGTTTTTTCCAAAATGGTTCCCTCTTAAAGGGCTCCAATAAGCAAACCCCACCTTAATGGGTGGAAAAAAAATCTCCATGGAAACAATGACAAAGCTCCCACCCAACAATATTGAATAAGGATTAAAGAACTTGCCTTTTCTGGGGTATACAACAAACTTAAACCAGCACATTCTATCCTTTAGACCCCCAAAAGACATGTTCTTTTCAAATGCAAAATGCATTTGTTCCATAACAACATCAGAAACTTTAAAGTATTTCATTAACAATATAAATGCAACACAAAGTCAGAAAAGTGCAAAATCTCATCAAAGTCAGCTACAGGCATGGTCTGTCCTAAGGCAAAATTCTCCTTTGGCTCTGGACCTGTAAAACTCAGATCAAATTATTTGCTGGCAACATACAAAGGAGGGACAGTTATAGGATCAATACCCCTATTTTCATAGGGAGAAATTGGAAGGAACACAGGGGTCACCTGACCCAAGCAGTTTCAAAAATCAGCAGGGCAAACTCCATTAGATTTCAAAGTCTGAGAGTCATTTATCTTCAGGGCTTTAGAAGGTGGCAGACCCACCCTTTCCAAGGACCTATGCAGTGGCCCACCTCTCTCTGAATGCAAACTTGGGGGACATTGGAAAGACCACCTTTTTCTCAGCTCCACCCTCCCCAAGCATCAGAGCTGCACCTGGGCTCTCTGTCATCTCTGGTGTACATGCTCAATCCCTCCATGTGGTGACAGCCAGGCTCTCCCCAATTCCCAAGGAATGTGCAACACCCTCTCCAAGGCCTGAGGCAGCATGACTCTTCCACTGCAAGGAGGTAGAAGGCCCATCCTCTGCCTTTGGGTCCATGTGCTTGGGTGGGTCCACTCTCCTGTTCCGAGGCTTCTTGACTTCAGACCTCAGCCTCCAAGGTTCTTTCTCTGAAGTTATTTTACCTTCATTTTTCCCTTTTCTGAGTCTTTTAGTCTAGACTGGCAGATGCTCCATTTATACAGGTCTCACATTACTCTTGTTAGTTTTCTGTGCAGTAAGCTTGGATCATGCCTATCAGATAGCAGGAATTTCCACAAACCCTTCTTAGATAACTCCATCTCCAATCCTGGCTTTTTCTGAAATGGCTGACAGGCTCCACATTAGGTTAAATCCTTACATGGGGAATTATTCTCTTGGGTCTCCCTTTCTGGTGGCCCAGAGTTTTTCAGAACATCAATTTCTCATTTCTGTGTACCCAAGAGTTCAGTTCTCAGTTTATCTTTTTCCTGTCACATTTCACTATAAGCTGTAAGGAGAAACCAGGCTGCACTTTCCACATTAAATTTGGAGATCTCTTCTGCTAAATATCCAAGGTCATGGCTTTTAAAATCTGCCTTCCATCTAAAACCACTAGTCAATTTTGCCACATTATCTGCCATTTTAAAACAAGGATCACCTTCCTTCCCGTTTGCAATAACACACACCTCATCTCTGCCTAGAACCTTGATAGAGATATTATTAGAGTCCACCTTTCTACTAACAGTCTCTTCAAATCATTCTAGGCCTTCTCTATTAAGCTCCTCACAGCACTTCCAGAATCTTCCCCTTATCCATTTAAAAGGCCATTCCAACATGTTTGGTATTTGCCAACCACATCAGCACCCCACTTCTCTAGCACCAAAATCTGTTCAAGTTTGCTAGCTGCCAGAATACCAGAAAGAGTGGTTTTTTAAAAGGGGAATTTATTACAAGTGTACATGTTCTAAGACTATAAAAATGTCCAAGTTAAGGCAAGACTATGAAAATTTCCAAATTAAGCCACTAACAAGAGGTTACCTTCACTCAAGAAAGTCCAATGAAGTTCGGGGTTTCTCTCAGCTGGGAGGGCACATGGGAATGCCTGCTAGCTTTCTCTCCCAGCTTCTTGTTTCATGAAGCTCTCCTGGGGGTGTTTTCCTTCTTCATCTGCAAAGGTCTCTGGCTGCATGGGCCCTGAAGCTTTTTCCAAAATGGTTCCCTCTTAAAGGGTTCCAGTAAGCAAACCTTGAATGGGTGGAGACTCATCTCCATGGAAATAATCAAAAAGCTCCCATCCAGCAATATTGAGTGAGGATTAAAGAACAGGCTTATCTGGAGTACACCACAGATTCACACTGGCACAGATATCTTGATTCAAGAAAGGCCAAGGGATCCAGCACACCTCTGCCAGCTGGGAAGGCACATAGTGATATCTGCTAGCTTTTTCTTGTTTCATAAGGCTTCCCCGGGGGTGTTTCCTTCTGCATCTTCAAAGGTTTCTGGCTCTATTGGCTCTGTTAGCTCTAAAGCATTTTCCAAAATGGTTCCTTTTTAAAGGGCTCCAGTAAGCAGCCCTACCTTGAATGGGTGGAGACATATCTCCATGGAAGCCACCTAATCAAAAGTTACCACGTACAATAATGTGGGTCACATCTCCATGGAAACAAACGAAAAGATCCCAGCCAGCAATATTGAATGAGAATTCAAGAAAATGGCTTTTCTGGGATACATGACAGTTTCAAACCTGCATACCCCCAAACTGCCTTCCAGAGCAGTTGCACCATTCTATATTACCACCAACAGTGAATAAGTGTGCCCCCTTCTCCACATCCTTTCCAGCATCAAGACCTACACTTTTATGCTCTAAACTAATTCTCTAATGTTATGTTTGACTAATCCCTATTGTTAACTTCTGTTGCTGCGAAAGATTCATCTGTGATTATAAAAGAAAGCTGGTTGACACAAATGCCTTAGGTTCTGCCAACAGAAGCCTTTCTGGTGGGAACAACAATTCTGTTTTAAGATAAAATTCTATGGGGCAGGCCACCGTGGCTCAGTGGCAGAGTTCTTGCCTGTTGTGCCAGAGACCCAGGTTCAATTCCCCGAGGCTGCCCATGCAAAAAAAAAAAAAACAAAAAAAACAAACAAACAAAAAAAAACACTATGGCAAAGAAAAAGAGATCAGGCTTTAAATAGAAATAAGAATGAAGCTAATCTGGTGAGGAATAAGGTAAAGCAGAATACAGTGTAAAGGATGATAATGTCTATATTTTAGAACTTCACTTACTGTATGAGACCAAAGGAAGACAGGCTTATTTTGTCCAAAAACTAAATTTTCTGTAGCACATAATCTAATTTAACCTGTCTGATCAGTTCAGTTAAACCACCTAAACAAATGGAGCCTAGAATTGGGAACAAAATTTTGCAATTCTATATAGCTTAATATAATACCCAGATACATTCCAGAGAATGCTGGGTAGATAATTAAAAAGTATTAGCAAAGTCCCTTGAGGGACTAGAGAAATAATATGGAATTACTAAACTTTCCCCCCTGGGAAATCCCTCATATTCTCTTAAACTTTAGGGATTCCCAAGTTAATAGGTCAAGCCCTCGATCTTGAAGCTTGCTATTATGAAACTTATTTCTGTGATGGAGAAGCTAAACCAATCTATAACTATGCCTAAGAGTTACTTCCAGAGAACCTGTTTTGTTGGCCACATGTGGATCCTCTCTAAGCTCAATTCTGCAAGTAAAATCATTACCCTCTCCCCTTTGTGGGACATGATGTCCAGGGGAGAAAGTCTCCCTGGCAACGCGGGACATGACTCCCAGAATGAGCCTGGCCTTGGCACCGTGGGATCGACAATACCTTCCTGATCAAAAGGAGGAGAAAAAGCATAACAAAATAAGGCATCAGTGGCTGAGAGAGTTCAAATAGCGTTGAGAGGCTATTCTGGAGGTTACTCTTACACAAGCTTCAGCTAGATGTTTCTAACTGCCATAGAATGCCAAGCCCCAACAAACATTACTCCTGCAAACCCTAAAGAATACTCAGGGCTGTATCTGAGACTCTACAAAAGTTTTACTCACTAAGTTTATTTTTCAGAAATCTAAAACCTCCAGATGATTACTAGGCTAGATAATCCCTGAAACCCAGAGTTACCAGTTTCTCCAAGAGCATCAAGCATTGCATTCCCTACCCCATGGGGTTGACATCCCTTTTCAACATGAGGTTAGAATGATTATTGCCCAAATATCCCTGAAGATTGGGAGAAGGATCAAAGGAGTAGAAGGAGTTGTAGAACAGAGGGCAGGAGTTAACAAATGAGTATGACTGCTGCATCACTATATTGATATTTCTTTTTAGTCTTCAGTGTCTTAGAGCATCTGGAAGGAAATACCTGAAATTCTGGAACTGTAATTCATACCATACATAGAAATTTGTTTTATAACTGCTTGTTAAAGTGTACTTTGAAATTTATTGCTTTTTTTGTATATATGTTGTATTTCACCATTAAAAAATGTCTAAAAAAATTCTATGGTGGAAAGGCCTTTATTTCTTTATGCCCAGTGTCCTAGTTTGCTAGCTACCAGAATGCAACACACTAGAGAAGGATTGGCTTTTAATAAAAGGGGATTTATTTCGTTGGTTCTTCAGAGGAAAGGGAGCTAACTTTCCACTGAGGTTCTTTTTACATGGGAAGGCACAGGATGGTCTCTGCTGGCCTTCTCTCCAGGCCTCTGGGTTCCAACAACTTTCCCCGGGGTGATTCCTTTCTGCATCTCCAAAGGCCTGGGCTGAGCTGCTAGTGCTGAGATGAGGTATGCTGAGCTGATTCAGCTGTGCTTCCTTGAGTCTCTCATTTAAGCACCAGCCAATTAAATCAAACATCATTCACTGCAGCAGGCACAGCTCCTAGCCGACTACAGATATAATCAGCAACAGATGAGGTTCACATGCCATTGGCTCATATCCACAGCAACAGAACTAAGCACCTTCACCTGGCCAAGCTGATGCATGAATCTAACTACCACACCCAGATACCTTCTCTCCTATGTCTCTCGGGCAGCCCAGTCTCAGGGTCACTGTTTCTAGAAAATTGTTTTGCTGTTACCATGTCGCTGACTTCATTCACAGCTCTATAGCCAAGTTGGGCTGTATTCATTCCCATCGAGGCCAGCTCCTGGCTGGAGAGAGCAGTGATCTGCACGCTGCACAGTGATGTCAACTCTGAACATTCTCTTAGTGCATATGCAGTCCTGTAGCCAGAAACAGTTCCAGAAAGCATGGCCAAGTAGTGAAATCGTCAAATACAGCCTTTACTGGGGGGGAGTGGATGGGGGGGTGCAAAAATGTTTAATCAGTTTTCAGAGAATTTTGGAGCAAGGAATTGCAGACATTGGGGTTGGGACATGCATTCGACTGCAAGAAGAGTGCCTGGGGCAACATCAACTCTCTCCATCTCCCCAAACCAGCGACAGTCTGTCTTTGCAGCCTTGTGGGCCCCCACATTCATGTCCCTGTGGGTGACAGTGCAGAGGGAGCAACGCTGTGAAAGTGGCAGAGTGCTCCAGGAGCTCTAGGCAGCGACCAAGGGCAGCCCTAGGAAAGGAACTGAGAGTGGCAAGAAAGCTAGTGCCAGTGGAACAGGCTTGCAAGCAGATGTGAGGTGCTGCCCCTTTCCCCAGATATGCTTTCAAGGGAGCCTGAGGTCTGGGTTACCCACGTGTGGATCTATCACACCCGTGGATCCCCACTGCCTACATGAAGAACTCCAAATTCTTCATGCCAGACCCTCTAACACGTCATCTCTTTCCACCCCAGCAGAGCCGCCTGCCACCAGCCGATCCATCCGCTCACTGTTCTCCAAGCACGTAATTTCTTTCCAGCCTCTGTTCCCTTCACCCCTGGGGGCTGCCCTTCCTTCTTCCGAGCCGGCTGTTCCCTCTGCGTAACCTCGGCTCTAACCGGCCGCCCCCACTGCCGGCGCAGACGCAGAGCTACGCAACCTTCCCTATGGGAAGGGTCTCACCCCCGCCTCAGAACCAGGCCTGCTGGACTGTGATGCTTTATTTTGACGGCTGCCTCCTCAGCCAGGCAGTGGACTCCCTGAGAGCAGGGAATGATTCTTTACTCCCAGCTATGTCTCTGATGTCAGCCCAGCACCCCAGGGGCAGCAGCACAGCGTGTCCTGAACGACTCAGTGAAGGAATAACAGCGGCCCATTTTTGAGATGGTACCTGATGCACTTTGGTCCGAAAATTTCTCTGGTTCTTGCCTGTCCCATGGCTCCACGTAGACAGTTAAGTCTGTCTTAACCCAGACATGGGGCAGGGCAGGCTGTTCTAGAAAAGAAGGCCATAGCATAAGAGAAGCTCCAGCCAAACAATAACCAAAAGTGGCCACCTAACGGAGAAAGGAAGGAGAAAGAGAACATTCATAAAACAAAGGAGAAACTTATGTCAACTGATGCAGAAAAGGCATTCCACAAAACCCAGCACCCTTTCTTGATAAATACTCAGAAAACTAGGAATAGAAGGAAACTTCCTCATCAGGATAAAGGGCATTTATGAAAACCCATAGCTAATGTCATACTTAATGGTGAAAGATGAAGTCACTATGTTGGGAAAAAATCTAAAAGACTCAGTATTTACCCATAAAAGACTAGTTCAATCAAAAGAGATGGAAATTATATATACATACCAGTTAGATTTCCACTTCACCCTAATTCAAGGAGGTGAACACATGAGAGGAAGAGTTACCTACTGAAAAGAAAGATATATTTTTTGGCTATATGAATCGCTGTGTATTACTTTTTCAACCCTACTATAAATGAAAAAACAAGAACCAAAAAATAGGATCTGGTGAATATATTTAATGAAAAATTCCCTGCAGTGGGACAGTGATGGTGTCTGGGATTCCCGGGCCATTTTGCCCAGTAATATACTTCTTGTTCATATTTCCAGACCTCCCTCTTCTCTGAGAGATCTGTGGTTCTTCAAAACCCTGTTTAAAGAAAAAAACGAGCAATGCAACCCCTAACTCTGGACTTCAAAAGTCAGCTGCTACTCCAGCTGCTCCAGCTGCTGCTGCTCCTGTCAGCTAGAATTCGCATCTTGGCAACTCCTGGCTGAAGCTTTCAGAAGCACTGTGCAAGTATGTCTCTGTGTGTGTGTGTGTGTGCACATGTGTGTGCCACTTTTATTTGTCTTTGTTGGGAGGCCCTTGGGGGATCACAGTCCCACATTCACCATTTACAGATGAGGGACTGGAGGGAATAGCCCAGGTTACCTTGTGGGGGACAGGACAGAAACCAGTGTCCTGCCTCTGACCCCATGAACTCTCTGGCTAGCAGGGCCAGCTTTGCTTCCAGTTGGCATCTTGACCTCTCTTGGCCTCCTTGCAAAAGTCCAACTCCCTGTGGCCTGTCAGCCTGAATTCTGATTCTGGCTAGCATAGACCTTGAAATCTCTAACAACTGTTAGAAACCTCAGAATTTGCCTTTCTAGAGTAAAGAAGGATCCTGGCTACTTGCTTTCATCCAGAGCCTCCCAACAGCTCACCTGGTAACTGTTGACATCCCCTTAGCCTGCCACCACCAAGCACCCACCAGACACCCAGAGTTTCCCTTTGTCTCCTGGGCCCTGACTGGCACTGGCCAGGAAAGCACCTTCCTACTTGTTCTCAACTGCTTTCATTCTTGCAGTATTCTGGAAATTCACAGGGTGGTACATTCAGCTTCCACATTTTCATATGTGCTGGTGCTGTGAAGTGTGTCACATGCACCCATTCATTGCATCCTTCAAGAACCCAAGGGTTCTTTCTATTTTAAAAAAGGGTCTAGTGAAGAGTACAAGGGTTCAGAGCTTCATCCCAAGCCATGAAGCTGGTAAATTGTGGAATCTGAATTTGGACCTACATTTGCTTGGTTCCAAGACCCACATGCTTAACCCCCCTTGAGATGGTCTCCTCCCCAACCCCCCGCTGGTTCCCTGAGGAGTTTGACTGTCTTCACCCTAAAGATATACTTCTGCCCTGAATTTATTTCCCAATAATTTTCAGACAAAGTCACTGTTCTCCTGAAACAATTCACAATAATATACAACTTGCTTCTCCCCCTTCCCTATAAGTCGTTGCTAAAGGATAACCTTTCAAAGGCAAATCATGACTCTCATATTATTATACAATGAACATGAGCAAGAGATTTTATTTAACTCATCAATCAATGATGGAACCAGTAAGAGGTTACAACCAGCTCAAAGGAGAACTCAAAATACCACCCATGGGTAAGTAATCAGGAATGCTGAAATAAATTTACACCTACATCCAAACTGGTCAACCTCCACAAGGCAATAATCAATTGCATTCCATAGGGTATAGTCTATTTGCATTCTGTGCACGACAATCCTTTGCAGCATTATCAGTTCCCCACACCTTAATATAAATATTATTATAAATAGTATACAATAACCCAAAGAAAGGTGGAGATAACCCAGAAGACAGGGCTCTCCAGGACACCTAGAAGTCTTTCTTACCCATTTCAAGGTCTTTTATGATTTTCCTGACATCATGAACATATTTTATAGTATGAAGGTATTGTAATGGCACCACTCTCCACCCATTACCACACTCATAAAGAAACACCTTCTCTTTAGAATGAATATTAGAGAAGCACCTGGTACTCTGGCCCTCTTTGATTGGCGTCTGTTAGAGGGAAGCTGTCCACACCCATCGTGCATCATTACCAAAGGATCCCCCAGTGTCACGGGCCACAAAAAGGTATTTAAAGCTGTGTCATGAACAGATTGTGTGGGGACTGTCATCGCTTACCTTTTTTTAAAAATTTTTTAATCAATTTTTAAATTAAAAAAACATGACAACAAAGAAACACAAACATTCTTAACATATGATCATTCTGTTCTACATACAATGAAAGGGAGGGGTAAGGGGTATGGTATGTATAATTTTTTTTTCTGTTTTCGTTTTATTTCTTTTTCTGTTGTCTTTTTATTTCTTTTTCTGAATTGATGCAAATGTTCTAAGAAATGATCATGATGATGAATATGCAACTACGTGATGATATTGTGAATTACTGTCATCGCTTACCTTTAACGCCTGCCCCTGCCCAGGTGGCGGTCAATCATAGGACATTCACGAAGATGGGACGTCCTGAGGCCCTAAATATTTTCCCTAAAATTTGCCTTTACTATAACAGACAATCCTAACCCGAAACAAATGCTTGCCAAAACAGCACCCTGAAGGAGGATATGGTTCTATCTCTAAGAAACCACCAATTTCTTCCTTTCCCAAACATGTTTCCTGCCTTGAGGATTTGGGCTCTTTGGGGTAATGTCCCCTTGCTGAGTAAAAGCAAAAGGAACCTGGTAAAAGAATAAAGCAATAAACTCCCAGGAGCTGAGCACAGTCATCCAGGAGGGGGTTGGTAATTTCTTTTCAAGATTCAAGATGCTAGAAGGCATCCAAATCATCTTCCTGCCTCCTGGAAGCAGAGTCTGAGACAAGAATTCGAGTACACAAGTGCTTTATTCGGGAGGCGGAGGAAATATGCGGAGAGGAGCAGGGAAGAGAATAGGGTGGGCAGGCAATAAAGGACGAGTGTGCCCTTTGTCACCGTGGGTGAATGAAGCTTAATCTTGCCAGAAAACTTAAGGAAGTCATACAAAACACAACCCTTAGAATTAGCCCACCCAAGGGGCGGCAGGTATTTATGTATCTATTCCTGTGAGTCCATTGGTTGAGGTGGCTGAGGGGTGTTAACTCTCCAGTACTTCTAGCTTGCTTCTGGTAGGTTCTGGGAAAAGGCCCTGAGACTCAGAGATACAGATAGTGCCTGCTGGAGTCGGCCAGAGCCACCAAAAGGCTGTGCTGGGAGAGAGGAGGGCAGCTGGCAGAGGCTGACAGACTCTTCGCCAGTGGGGCCGATCCGCCAGAGCTCTGCTTAGCGCAACTCAGCCTCCCTCTTGGTCTCTGCTTTCCTGTTTCTCCTGCGATCAGCTCCTGTAATTCCAGAATGAGACGGCGTGGGAGGATGAGAGAGAATGTGATTGATCAGCCTGTCTTGCTGGCATCTCCCTCGTGGCGTAGGGCCTATTGCCCAGTCCAGCTCGGAGGCCGCTGTCAGCCTTGTCCCGGGTTTGGGGACCTATTAGGGGCTCCTGCTTCTGGGTGTGACACAGTGCATGGCAAGGCCTAGGGGCTGCAAGGGGCAGCTTCCCTGCGGGGAGCAGGCACCACCCGTCCCGGTCCTGCCTGGAGGCAGGGGAAGGGTTCCACCTTTGTACCCCTAGGCACAGATTCACCCACCAGGGGGGCGCGGTGAGGGGAAGGTCGTGGAAATGTCCAACCTGGAGCTGCTGCTTTTTGTATATATATTTTTCCCGTCTAGAATTTAACGTGCCCAATTGGCTCATCCTAATGACTTTTCACTTTACCTCTTGCTGTTTCCATCTTTGCATTTGACTGTTTCCATGGTCAAAAAGCTGACACATATGAAGTAGGACTGCACGTTTTCGAGGACTGCTGTGATTTGGGGTCTCCAGGAGAAGGTTGCATTTAACCGCGGGGACGCTGCCGTCCCGCTGCGCCCCTGACCCCGCCTTCAGGAGGTCTGCAGGGGCCTCTGCCGGTTCCCTTCTCTCTCCTCTCCGTATTTTCCTCAGAGCACTCAGCACTCTCTACAACGTGATTCTGTTTGTTCCCTGCTAATTTCCTGACTCCCCAGAAAATCTCCCTGAGAGCAGATGCCAGAATGAGGGGACCAAATTAATATTTGTTCATGAATGAATCACTAAAGCGAGGACTTGCGGTTTCTTCCTGGGAAGGGGTGGGAGACGATCAGTTAGCTCTGCTCCAGCCGGGTCTGCTGCCCGGTCCCTGCAGTGGCCCAGACCAGCCCTGGGGCGGGGGGCGGCCCGGGCAGCGCCGAAGCCTCAGGCAGAACTGAAGCCGCGGCCCCGCCACCGGGGGCCCTCCGGGGAGAGGGAAGGGCGTCAGGAACCCGCGGGCGGGCCGGGCGGCGGCCAGTGAGCGCGGGGAGCTGGGGGCGGCCCCGGCGGGGGAAGGGCAGGGGGTGTCCTGCTCAGAGGGGGCTGCGGGGCCCGCCTAGGGGCTGCACCGCCACTCCCGCCCCCGCCCCCCCCCCGCCCGCGGCGCCCACAGCTCCCCCGAGGCCAAAATAAACAGCCACGGGAAAGGATTCTCCAAAAGGTCTGAACGCGCTGTGCTTCCGGAGCCCTTAGAAAGGTAGCGCGCATCGCAGATGATAAAAATCGGCACTCACACTTATCACTTGGCTTCAGCGCTTCCTTTCATTTCTGATTTTGGAAATGCACAATGGATCTACAATTTTTTTGAAATGCAATTAGGTAACAATTTTTAAAAGCATAGCAATCAATGTTTTCCATCCTGACATCCTTGTACCCAAACAGCCACAGCGTGGTTCCAGGAAAGTATTAATGTCACTCAACATGCCATGACTTATTTCTATCATTCATAAAGCTATCCTTTGGAGAAACTGGATAAATAAGAACCAGTTACCATAAGAAGCATGCCTATAAATACCTGAGACGGCTGTTAAGGGGCTAGGTCGCTTTCACATCAAGGGTGGTGCAGGCAGAGGCTGCTTATATCCAAATGTGAGAACAGCAGGGCATTGATTTTCAGAAAAGCAGGGCAGTTGATGGTTAGGCTCATAAAATCCCTGCCATGATGCTCTGTCAGTGAAGGTATTGAGAGAAAATGGCTTTCTGTGGTACAAGGAAGAAAGTTTTCTTAGAAGTTTCAGTATAAATGGAATTGCTAAATTATAAGAGGGAATAATGGGAGTGGAAAAATCCAGATATTAAAGGTCCTGAAGCAGAATGTTAAGAGTATTCACACGTTCCTGCTGAATAAAAGAAAGTCTCTGAGGCAGATTATCAAAGAAAAGTGACACAAATAATTTTCTAAAACTGTCAAGAATTCTCTCTCCTTTTAGTAAATGCATGCCTATAAAGTCGCATTTTTCACTTTCAATGCACACTTCTCTTTTTCTTCCAAAGAATAATGATAATTCTGAAATAATGTTCTTTTGTTTGTCTTTTTTTATTAATTAAAAAAAAATTTTTTTAATATAACAATGAACAAATGTAAACATTCTTAACTTTTGCTCATTCTGTTCTACATATATAATCAGTAATTCACAATATCATCACATAGTTGCATATTCATCATCATGCTCATTTCTTAGAACATTTGCAATATTCAGAAAAAGAGATAAAAAGACAACAGAAAAAAATTCATACATACCATACCCCTTGCTCCTCCCTTTCATTGATCACTAGCATTTCGATCTAAATTTATTAAATAATGTTTTTATGTTAAATGTAGAGCTTTGAAACAAGGGGCTGCTACTCAACCTGAAAGAGTGCTGGGGTTTCTAGTAATTTCCGCAGGTATTACCGCTAAGGGAGGAGATTGTTTCTAAAGCTGTGTGAGGGCATTCAGGACCCCCCCAGCCTCAGCTCAGTGCCACAGGCGTCCACTGCGCTTCACTCCACTTAAGCCCTTCCTAAGTAAGGTCGCACCTCGTACGGTCAACTCAGATCTGCAAATCTGACCACAGTTCTCTGCCCTGTCTGTTGTCCCAACCCATCATTCTCACCAGATCTGCGCTACATCATCCTCATTGGGAAATTCATTCATTCATTTAACGATGTGTTGATTGCCTATTCTGAGCCAGGCATATTTCTTACAGTAATACATCAATGAACAAAACAGACAGATGTCTGGCCTTGGGGGAGTGGGTGGGGGACTAGGTAGACAATAAGCAATAGACATAATAAATAATATGTTATGTGAGAAGGTGATGAATGTTCTGGGAAAACCAGGGCCAACTAAGAGGGCTGAGGCTGGGGAGTAGGTTGGGCATGCTGGAGCCAGCTTGCGCCAGTTCCCGAGAGCTAACTGTGGGCATCTCTTCCCAAGACCATATTCAGACACATCAGTTCAGTGACATCATGTTGGTAGCTCGAAATCAGCTGAGTATTTGCACCATGGAAGGCGGCAAATGCTACAAAGCGGGGTTTTTTTCCCCCAGAGAACGAATTGTTAAGCAGTTAACAGCACACCACTGGTTGCAGTCTGAGATAGGACATTGCTAGCTGAGCAAAGACATGCGTGAGATGAGAGAGTTGGCCTTGTGGGATATCTGGGAGGAGAGCATTCAAGGCCATAAGACAGCCACTGCAGAGGCCCGAAGTCAGGAGCAGGTTGGTATGTCCTTGGAGTAGCAAAGAGTGCAGTGGGCAGGAGTAGGAAACAGAGAGAGGGAGGTAAAAGGTGAACAGAGAGGGCTAACAGGAGACTAGATGGTGAGGAACTTGATGGCCATTGGAGACACCTGAGCTTATATTCTGAGTATGATGGGAAACTATTGGAGGGTTAGAACAGAGGAATATCATGGTCTGATATACTTTTTAAAGGACCCTCTGACTGCTATGTTGAGGATAGACTGAGTTGGAAAGGAAGTTGGGCGAGAGGGATATGAAAAGGTAGATGGAAGGGAACCTCTTTCAAAGCTATTTGAGCTATTCTTTCATGTAGGTGAAATAGGATGGCTCTGAGTGAAGGCAAGAGGTGGTGAGAAATGGTTGAATTCTGGGTATATTTTGAAAGTAGAGCCAACAGGAGGTGCCGATTGACTGAATGTGGAGTGTCAGAGAGAGGGGTAAAGGCTGACACCGGGACTTTCTGATGGAGCAGCTAGAAGGTGAGAGTTGCCATCAACTAAGGATGAAGACTGTGAGTGGAGGAGATAAAGGGGCAGGGAGGGGCAAGGGGGAAGGTCAGAAGTTCTGCTTTGGACAAGGAGAGTTAGAGATATCCAATATGTCATGTAGGAAGTGGATATACAAATCTGAATTCTAGGAGAGAGTTCTGGCCTAAAGATACATATTTTGGAGGTAGAGGTGGCATTTAGAACTAAGGTATGGGACAGTAACACTGGAGTGAGTAAAGATAGTGAAGAGAAAAGGAAGAAGGATTCAGCCATAGAGTATTCAAAAGTTAGCAGGTTACGGAGAAGAGGAGGAACCAGCAAAGGAGGAGACAAGAGCAAAGAATTGGAAGAAAAGCTGAAGGTACAGAAGAAATTCTGTCAAATAGGGGGACATGATCATCTGTATTTAATGCTGCTGATAGGTCAGGTCAAAGAGAGCTTAGGATTGCTCTTTATACTTAGCATCATGGAGGTCACTGGTGGCCTTGGCCAGAGAAATTTCAGTAGTGAGGAGACTCACTGGAGTGGGCTTAAGAGAATGGGAGGGGTGAAATTTGAGATGGTGAGTACAGGAAACTCTTTTAAAGTTACCTGCTACAAAGTAGAGCAGAGAAATGGGGCAGCAGATGGCAGGGGAATTGAGGTCAAGAATAGGATTTGGTTGCTTTTTGTTTTTAAGAAGGGAGAAATAACAGCAAGTTTGTGTGGTGATGGGAATGAGCCAATAGAGAAAGAAACTTCATAGAGAGGAACTTTTAGTCCCTCTACCTTCTCTTCTCTCCCAGGCTGGCTTCCTTTCCCTGTTTAGCCAGCCTGGACCCATGACTGGCTATTTCAATTTTGCTTTTACTAACCCCCTAGAATCCCTTCCTTTTGTCATTCCTTCCTTCCCATGCCTACCATTTTCTTTCTTCTCTGCAACTCGTGGGTTGCCGGTTGGCTCTACCTCAATAGATTCATGCTCCCTAACCTCACCCTAGCCCACAAAGCTGTCCAAGTGTCCTTCTATTCAGTCACGGTTTACTTCCTAGCAAATAACCAACAGTGTCTATTCCAACTTTTTTTTTTTGCTCTTGTCCAGCATTCATTCAATACATATTCACTGAGCAACAACGATGTCCCAGATACTGGAGCCCAAAACTCAACCACTCATTGTTCCCTGGACTCTTAGCAGATGGCCTTTACGCCACTTCCCTAAATTGACTGATGTGAATTTCTTCCATTTTCTTCACTACATTCCCATTTTAAAAAGATATGTTTTCTACCACTGTTTCTAGAAGAAATAGTCTCCCTGCTAACCTCAAAGTTTAGCTCTGCTACTTGGAACCTTGATTCTTTAATCTCTCACATAGAATATCTTGTTCCATCAGTTGGTCTCACCCAAACCCACTGCCTCTTTAACATTGACCCTCCCCAATTGCAGTCACTCCCTCCCAGAGGTGACAACTATACTGAGTTTTGAACTAATCATTATTTTGTTTTTCTTTATAAATATTTATATACCCACACACTTACACACATGCATACATACATTCCATTTGTATGGCTCAAACAGTATAGTGTTTCCTTTGACAAACTTAAGCACAAACCTAGCTGTATAAAGAAGATAATTTTGCCATGATTAGGAGAACATAAACTGAACAGATTCACTGGGTTGCAGTCTGGCTTCAGCTTCCCCTTTGGGGATGTCAGTACAGAAGGTCATGAATGAGTTCCAGAAACATGAAGTTGGGGCATCTGGCCAGGAAATGGTTGGAAGGCAGGCTGTGCTGCATTTCTTTCTCTAAGCTCACAGAGGCTAATCTCTACATCAACCTTCCTGAAGCACAGCTCTGATTATTTCATTCTTTGCACCCCTTCTTTAATTTCTCCTGTGGTCTCTGAATTAATCCCAAATAAATGCCAACAAAAGATGGCATTCCTCTTCTTGCACCTTATACCAAAATAAACTAGTATAACCATCACGTCAATTGACTAGGACCCATAGAATACAATCAGAAGACAACTTAATTTCTCACCCCATGGCCCCTTCAACCCCTCCCTGGAGCCACTTTACTCTTTGTTCTAAATGAAGATGCCGGCAGGTTCCATGGCTTATCTGCCCTCTCAGAGATAAGGGCTTTGGTCAATATGAGCCCTAAGAATAGTTTCATTTCAGTAGTTAAATTGTCCAGTTACATGCAATGGTCAACTCCAAATTTCATTTTAAGTTACCACTTCTCTCCCGCAATTCAGGCTGCTCTAGGATGATGCAGTTGGAAAGTAGGGCATGGTTGACTTCTTTGCTATTTCCTTTGTCATAACTTCTAGTTCACTGTGTCCTCTGTTCCCTAGGTGGACTCTAGATCCTTGGGAAGGGGGATACAAAGGAGAAGCTATGGCAGGAGCAGGAAGGGCTCTATGTCAACTGGTAGCAGTGGGACCTGCCATTCGTTTCCTCTGGATGTGGCAAAGATTTAAAGCTGGTATTTCTCTTGGAGGATATTTGTGGGTCTATGGAGGCCCCAACTGAAATATATACCCACAGTTTCCCTAATGGAGGGAATGCATTTTCCCCTGGCTAGTTTAGTGTCCTCCCTCAGCCCCTGGGACTTGGGGTGTCCACTCCATCTTTTAAAGTCCTCCAGACGAGGCTCTTGGGCACACTGTCTCTCCTTTGTGGACATTTCTGACTCATGGAAAAACCACTCAAGCATCCTTTGCCCCAGTGTCCTTCATTCTGTATGCAGCTATCCAATCACAGACTCTTGACTTTAGGATTTTCTAGTCATGGGTCCAGCATAGTCTCTATCCCCATAAAATCCATATGGCCATAGTTCAGATAGCTGAGTGGTATTTTTAAAGCTTCTTTTTAATTGCCTCTGTAGGGGATGAAGGGAAACTGCCAAGCACTCCTACAACTTTCTCCAAAGAAATTATCTGTCGGATTGCTAATCTTTTGCATACAATAATGCCTTATATATAAATTCTAATCTTTTATATTCTTCAAATTCTATAAAGTTCCAAGGGCTGCAAAATTGATTTTTGTCCACTATATCTATTTTTTTTTGCCTTTTAAAACTTTATATAAATGAAACAATATACATTTTTTTTCTGACTGGATTTTCACCCAGTATTATTTGTAAGGAGCATCCATATTGTTGCACAGAGTAGTAAATTGTACTTTTTCATTGCTGTAAAATATTCCCTTGAATGCTATTTTGTTTTCTACTTTTATCCAACAAGCATTTCATGCTGGCTGTTTTCTTAGTATATATGTTTTTCATCATGTTCCTTGCAACATGGAACATTGTGTCTTTTTTAAAAGTGTACATCTTGTAGACTGCATATAATTGGGTTGTGGTTTTTTTTAACCAGATTAAAATCTCCGCTTTTTAATCGGAGTATTTAATCCAACAGTGATATTTAATAGATCTAAATAGTCATATTTAGTGTAATTATTCTTATGCTTGGATTTAGATACACCATTTTTCTATTTGTTTTCGATTTATACTATCTTTCTATTGTTGTTGTTCCTCTGTTTCTCTTATTCTGTCTTCTTTTGGGCTAATTTATTATTTTTTATAATTTCATTTTAATTCTTCCATTGGCTTTTTAACTAACCTCTTTACTTTTAGTGGTTAATCTGGGTACATCATCTTGGAAGGGGCTGTCAGTAACATGAAGCAGGAAGATGGAACTAGCTGATGTTCTGGAGAGGCTGGCCCCTCTAGGTTTCAGGACTTATCTGGTTTAGGGGCCCATCTGGAGGTTGTAGGTTTTTGAAAAGTTACCCTAGTGCATGGAACCTTTGTAGAACCTTACGTATTGCCCTAGGTGTTCTTTAGGATTGGCTGGAATGGTTTTGGTCGGGGTTTAGCAAGTTATGATAGGGAGCAATGTCTAACTGAAGCTTGTGTCAGAGTGACCTCCAGAGTAGCATCTCAACTCTATTTGAACTCTCTCAGCCACTGATACTTTATTAGTTACACTTCTTTTTCCCCTTTTGGTCAGAATGAAATTGTTGATCCCATGGTGCCAGGGCCAAACTCATTCCTGGGATTCATCTCCCATACTGCCGGGGAGACTTTCACCCCTGGATGTCATGTCCCATGTAGGGGGCAGTTGCCCACTGTATTTTAAAGACCTACAAAAGTAGTCTACAACTTCACTTTGCAATAAACAAGCACTTGCCATTAATTTTTTTGACTCTAACTTTTTTGGGGGCTGCAGTTAAACTGACACAGTGCTTGTTGTTATCCAATCTTCTTTGCCTCTAAAACTCTGTGGGCTTTCCTCTGGGACCCCACTCATGTTACTTCCTCCATCTAGAATGTCTGTCTCCCATCTCATCTGGAAAGGCCTGGCTCAAAGATTACCTCTTACATAGAACCATCCCAGATTCCCTTGGCTACAAGTGACCTCTCTTTTCCTTCTGCCATTTTTCTATCTCACAAATAGTGGTTACCCACATTCTGTTTATTATGCCCTTTCCTTGATGAAAATCTGTAATTGGTAGATGTCTTAATTCACCTGAGCTGCTATTACAGACACCACACAATGGGTTAGCTTAAACAATAATTTTTTAAATTATATTTTTATTGACAAATCTTCACACACATACAGTCCATACATGGTGTGCAACCAATGGTTCACAATATCATCACAGAGTTGTGTATTCATCACCATGATCATTTTCAGAACATTTATATAACTCCAGAAAAAGAAATAAAAAGAAAAACTTAAAAACTCTCACATCCCATACCCCTTATCCCTCCCTTTCACCGACCACTAGTATTTCAAACTACCCAATTTATTTTATGCCTTATCCCCCTAATTATTTATTTATTTATTATCCATAATTTTTTTACTCATCTGTCCATACCCTGGATAAAAGGAACATCAGACACAAGGTTTTCACAATCACGTGTCACACTATAAAAGCTATATCATGATACAATCATCTTCAAGAATTAGGGTTATTGGAACACAGCTCAACAGTTTCAGGTACTTCCCTCTAGCCACTCCAATACACCATACACCATAACTAAAAAGGAATATCTATATAATGCAATAGAATAACCTCCAGGATAACCTCTTGACTCTGTTTGAAATCTCTCAGCATTGAACCTTTATTTTGTCTCATTTCTCTCTACCCCCCTGTGGTCAAGAAGTCTTTTTCAATCCCATTATGCTGGGTCCCAGCTAATCCCAGGATTCCTGTCCCATGTTGTCAGGGAGATTTATACCCCTGGGAGTCATGACCCACATAGGGGGCAGGGCAGTGACTTCACCTACCAAGTTGGCTTAGAGAGAGAGAGGCACATCTGAACAACAATAGAGGTTCTCTGGGGCATGACTGTTAGGCATAATTATAAGTAGGCTTAGCCTATCCTTTGTAGGAATAAGTTTTATATAGGTGAGCCCTAAGATCAAGGGCTCAGGCTACTGATCAAGGGCTCAAACTATTGATTTGGTTGTCCCCACTGCTTGCAAAAATATCAGGAATTCTCCGAATGGGGAAGTTGAAAACTTCCTCCTTTCTCCCTAGTCCCCCAAGGGGCTTTGCAAATACTTAACTTTATTCACTTTCCAAATTACTCTGGGATATATGGGGGCATCACACTAACCTGGACAAATCAAAAAGATCTCATGCCCTATTCAAGATTCCATGTGCTTATGGTATTCAGCTAAACTGACCATAAAAGTTAAATTAGGTAATGTACTACCCAAAGTATTATTTTGCACCAAATAAATATTTCTCCCTTTGGTCTCACCCAGAAGTTGAAGTTTTTAAAATATGGACAATATCATCCTTTACCCTGTATTTCAACCTATCTTAGTCCTATCCAGATCAGCTTCGTTCATATCTCTATTGGAAGTCTGATTCCTTTTTCAATTTTTTAAACACTTCCTGTATGGGGTAGTACTAACTTTCATTGCTTCAGAGCTCTAATTCTGAGTCTCATGTGTCACATAAATACCCGACGTTTCTGGGAATGACCAGGTTATATACAAGCAGCTCAGTGTCTCAGAACTTAGAAATAACAGTTACAACTCCTGAATATATGTGACTGTTGTAAGAGCTTACAATCTAGGACCCTTTACGGTAGGCCCCACCCATGCTCTCGACTTCAATTCACTGAGTTTTTTTTATTATACTTAATCCATATGAGTGAGGCATGATAATATTTGTCTTTTGTTTCTGGCATTTCATGTACTACAGAATGAATGAACCCAGCTGCATACCTCACAACTTCATTCCTTCTTGCAGCTGCTCAGTAGTCCGTTGTTTGTATGCACCACAGTTCCCCCTTACTTTCTCAGCCATTATACCCTTAGGCCACCTCCATCCATTTTGAATCATGAACACTGCTGCCAGAAACACCAGGGTGCAAATGTCCATTCCTGTCCCTACGCTCAGTTCCTTCAGGCATATTCTGAGCAATGGGGCTGTAGGATATGGCAGCCCCACCTGTAGCCTCCTGTGGAGCCACCATACTGCCTTCCGAGGGCTGCACCTCTCAGTTTCGCTACCAACTTCCTCCACATTTTCTTTAGCACTGGTTTCTCTCTGTTCATGTGTTTTACTTGCACATCATACAATCCAACTTAATAGACATGTCTTCACCACCATAATCTATATGAAGACATTTCCTTTTCTTCTACAAAGAATCTATACCCTTCCCCATGCCCCCACCTATTGACATTTAGTTTTGCATAATGTCTTTATTACATTCAGTGGAAGCATATTACAATGTTACTGTTGACTATAGACCCTAGTTTGCATTGATTATACTTTTTCTCGTATACCATCCATTTTCAACATCTTGCAATGTTGACCTTCATTTGTTCTCCCTTATGCAAAAACGTTTTTATATTTGTATATTTAATCACCATCATTTTCCACTCTAGGAATTCTTATGTTAGACCATCTCAGTCTTTATCCTCTATCTTTCCTTCTGGTTTCATACATGCCCCCAGCCCTTCTCTGTCAACCATACTCACATTCAGCTTCATTCAATGTACTTATATTATTGTGCGATCATCAGTAGTATTATGCTATCCATTTCTGAATTTTTACAATCAATCCTGTTGCACACACTGTATTCTTTCAGCACTAAATGCCCAATCTCTACCCTATTTCTATCTCCTGATAACCTGTGTTCTTAATTTTAACTCTCAAAGTTCACTCATTAATGTTGGTTCATTTTAATGAGACCATTCAGTATTTGTCTTTTGTTTTGGTCTAATTTCACTCAGCATAATGTCCTCAAGTTCATCCATTTTGTCACATGCTTCATGACTTTATTCTGTCTTACAGCTGCATAATATTCCATCATATGTATATACCACAGCTTGTTTAGCCACTTGTCCCTTAACGGACATTTGAGCTGTTTCCATCTCTCGGCAATTGTAAATAATGCTGCTATAAACACAGCATGTAAATGTATATTTGTGTCCTTGCCTTCAGTTCCTCTGAATACATACCCAGTAATGGGATTGCTGGATCATATGGCACATCTATACTTAGCTTTTGAGGAACCACAAACTGCCTTCCAGAGTGGTTGTACCATTTTACATTCCCACCAACAATGGATAAGTGTACCTCTTTTTACCCATCCTCTCCAGCACTTGTTGTTTTCTGATTTTTTTGATAATGGCCATTCTAGTGGGTGTCAGATGATATATCATTGTGGTTTTGATTTGCATTTAATAGCCACTGAAGGTGAGCATCTTTTCATGTGCCATTTGGCCATTTGTATTTCCTCTTCATGTCTTTTGCCCATTTTTAAATTGGGTTGTTTGTCTTTTTGTTGTTGAATAGAAGAATTTCTTTATATATTCTTGATACTAAACCCTTATTGATGTGTGGTTTCCAAATATTGTCACCCATTGTGGAGGCTGCCTTTTTACGTTCCTGACAAAGTTCTTTGATGCATAAAAATGTTTAATTTTGAGTAGATCCCATTTATCTATTTCTTCTTTCAATACTCATGCTTTGGGTATAAGATCTAAGAAACCACCTCCTATTACAAGATTTGTAAGATATTTCCCTATATTTTCTTCTGAAAGTTTTATGGACTTAACTCTAATGTTTAAGTCTTTGATACATTTTGAGTTAATTTTTGTATAGGATGTGAGATATAGATCCTCTTTCACTTTTTGCATATGAATATCCAGCTCTCCAAACACCATTTATTGAAGAGGCTGCTCTGTCCCAGGTGGGATGGCTTGGCCTGCTTATCAAAGATAAATTGTCCATATATGAGGTTTATTTCTGAGCACTCAATTTGATTCCTTTGGTCAGTCTTTCTACCTTTATGCCAGTACCATGCTGTTTTGACCACTGTAGTTTTAATATGCTTTAAAGTCATAGTGTGAGACCTCCCATTTCATTTTTCCTTCCAAGATATTTTTAGTTATTCAGGGCACCCTACCCTTCCAGATAAATTTGATTATTCATTTTTCTATTTCTGCAAAGTAAGTTGTTGTTATTTTAATTGGTATTACATTGAATCTATAAATCAATTTGGGTAGAATTGGCATCTTAACTACATTTAGTCTTCCAATCCATGAATATGGTATGCCCTTCCATTTATTTAGATCTTCCATGATTTCTTTTAGCAATTTCTTGTAGTTTTCTGTGTATAGATCTTTTTTTATAAGTTTTTTTATTAATTAAAAAAAATTAACAAAAAAAACATTAAGATATCATTCCATTCTACATATACAATCAGTAATTCTTAATATTATCACATAGTTGCATATTCATCATTTCTTAGAACATTTGCGTCGATTTAGAAAAAGAAATAAAAAGACAACAGAAAAAGAAATAAAATGATAATAGAGAAAAAAGGATTATACATACCATACCCCTCACCCCTCGCTTTCATTTACCACTAGCATTTCAAGCTGAATTTATTT
>PVIY010021918.1:0-41729 GCA_004026745.1 Myrmecophaga tridactyla
TCCAAGCCCCGAGTTTTACCCACCAGCCCTGGCCTGAGGCCTCGACAGAGCCGGCTTCCTGTCCCATGGACACTACATGGGTCCTCTTCTTGCCCATTCAGGCTGTGCATTTTCCAGTGAGCACCCACCAGGAACAGCAAAGACACGGGTGTGTCTGGGCCACCCGCACCTTCCCACCTCAGCCCACAGACACCCCCTCTTCCTGAGATGGGGCCATGTGGCCCGTTTCCTGGGCCAGCCCCAACTGAGATAAACAGATATCCTCTGCGCTGCCCTCCTGCAGGCCAACACCCCACATTGTTCCCAGCACTGCCCTTGGGGTCCTGGGTGGGTTTCCCAAATCTCACTGGGGCCCCTCCTTATGCTGGGCCTCCCCACTACACACACGTTTGGTTCTCCTCTCTGGCTCCAGTCTGAGTTCCTTCTTTAGGGACCCTTCCGGTGTCCCAGTGCCTGACAAAGCGCTCCATAGATGAATCAGCCCAGAAGTGTTAAGGCACAACAAAAAACAAATTCAGACTGGCTTGAGCAAGAAAGAAAAGGTGGGGGAGGGCAGACTGTTCCTTGTAGAAGGAAATATCTGAGCATCCAGGCCAGGAGATGCGCGGTGTCTTCAGGGCCACCTCTCCCCACCTCTCAGCTCTGCTCTCCTTCCTGTGGTCCCCTTCCTGCTTCTGCTCTGTCTGGCCAGATGGCTGCCATGCACTGCGGATTTACAGCTTAGAGCCCCAAAAGAAAGACCTGCTCTGTCCCAACAGTTCCCCTGAAAGTATGGAATGGAGGCCCCAGCTCGGCTCACCCCATCCTGGAAACCAGTGTAAGTCAGGGGCCAGTGTGCTGCTGATTTAATCTTTACTAATGTGGCAGGCAAAGTCGTTTTTAACTTGCATTTTTTTCTTAGATGCAATTTCCCTCTCTTTTTTAAAAGCCAGACTGGAAAAGAACTCTGTACGCAACCCCAGGAGGCAAAAGGGCTTTGAACAAGCCCTTAGTAAGGAAATGTAGGAAGGAGAGAAAGGAAGTCACCGGAGGCCATTTCTGTCCTCGCCAAGACCTCTGTTTCTGTTCCCGGCAGTGCTGCTCAGGAGGCTGGATCACAGGGGTGGGGTGCTGCTCCCACCGCTACTGGACAGGCAAAGCGGGACCAAGGCAGTCTCCCACCCATGGCCCTGCAGCCCGTCCTGCAGCTCCTGAGAGTCACAGGACCTGACGCTGCCCTGGTCTCCATAGGTCCCAGGCCCGTGCCCTGGTCCAGTACCTCCTGGAGTCCACAGACAGAGGCTCAAGGCTACCTCCCAGCCTCTCTGCCCAAATCTCAGCTGCTCTTGTCTCTTGAGTGACCTGTAACTGGAGGCCAAAGCATCAAAGATGTGGATGGGGGAAAACATGTCTGTAACCCAGACTGTGCGTGGGTGGGGAGGGCCCGGCACAGGAAGTATGTATGGGCCTCAGGATGGGCCTATGGGACTTGCTGCTGCTCCCGCAGGTGAGGGATGCTGAGCTGGCTACCCGCAGCATGATGGACACATGGGACAGAGGCAGCATGACGAGTGCATGTGTTGGATAGCACAGTGGACTCAGTGTGATGGACACCGTGTACTGGGCACAGCCCCTCTTCCATCTGAGCAGCAGAGTCACTGGCTGGGACATCAGGTGCCATGAGGAGGAACGCACACACACACACAACACTCTGCCAGCCTCAAGTCCCACATGGGCATGGTGTCAAGTAGCTTGGAAAATGGTTCAGAGATGCCCGGCCCTCCTGGGCAAGGATCCCTCTCTGAGGCCCTGTCTGAGAAACCAGGATTGGGGTGGAGGAGACGGGTCCCCAGCGCAGTCCATTCTGCCATTTGTCAAGGCCTGAGGCACTTGGGCCACCTCTTATCATACTCTTCGTTCTACCCTAGACAGTGTTCATCACCACTTCCTGTTGCGTTACTGCCAACCTGCATCTGAACCCTCCACCACCACTGCTTCCCTCTGATGTGCTTCCCCATCGGGCTTGCTCTCTCAGCCTCTTCCCCATTGAGGCTTTGTGCCTGTGGCCCTCAGCCAGGCAGCACATTTACCTTCTCAAGTACGTACCAGAAGACGTGCTCCAGGAGCCACATTTCCACAGCCCCTTCACCCAGCATGTGCTGGGGAGAGAGCCTGGACAAGGACAAAGCTCCTGGCTGAGTGCCCAGACCAAGGGAAAGAAATGGGGTGCACCCCACCCTCAGGGCCATGACATCTTGCAACCACGTTTTCACCCATTTGAGTATGAAGAAGTGTGTCTCTTAAACATGGATCGTTTGGGACCCAAAATGAAAAGTTGTGGCAGACTGATCAGGACAGGTCAGGCCTGTAGACACCTTCTCCCTGGGCCCACCAGGATATAGATTCTCACCCGTAATGGGAGGCTAAAACACAAGGGATTCCCAAGGATATGTAAACATCTTCCCTCCACCAGCCTGTTCTGTCCCTTGATGGGTCCCCCGTAAAATCTCCTAGGGGTTCCTTCCTATCTAGGACAGATTGTGGTGCTGATGGGATTGGCAGGGTATGACATGAGGGGTGGTGGTAGGTGTATTTGAACTTCATGTTGAGATCCCCTAGAGTCCTAGGAGGATGGAAGGAGAGGGCATGTTGGAGGTCAGGGTCCAAGTGTGAGCACTGGCAGTCTCAGAGGCAGTTCTGACGCCTCACGCCAGCTCTGTGGCTTTGGTCTTACAGAAATGGTTTTCACAAATGGAAAGTTCATTCCTTAAGCCAACAGTTTTCAAGGTCCAGAAAAAAATGTCCATTATTTTCTTGTTGTATTTCTTCTCTTCCTGCATGTATAGTGTGGGTATGTACTGCCAGTGTGAACCCTTTCCCAACACTACGACCTGGGTAGTGCTGGAGGTAACAGTGACCGTACTGGGACTTCCTTCACCACTGGCTCACACAGGGGCCCCGGGGGCAGCACAAGAACTCAGAGTCTGTACCTACTGAGCTGGCTTTGGACCTCAGGGGCCAGGAAAACAGACAACTCTGAAAGGCTGCTTTGAAGAATGGGGCCTCTTAGTAGAAACTGTAAAAGGGGAAGGAAAAGAAATGGATTTAGAAGAAAGACATTCTAGAGAAAGAAAGCAGGGATTATATTGAGATTTGATGATTCTGCAATAAGAAACAGAAGCTCTGATAGAAAAACATGCAAAATAGCATACAGAATAGCACTCACAGAATGAGGGAGGGTGGATAGGAACTAGGACTTTCACAGTTTGCATTACGTATTTCTGTACCGTTTCCCTTTTCACAACATGATGACGTGCTATTTTTGAGAAGAAACTAACCTACAAAAGAAGAACCATGCTGGGAGCTCCTGGAAGTCACAGTGTGCACAAGGCAGCCTTGTGGTCTCTCCAGGTCGTGACCCCATGAGGGCCACCATCTTCAGACCTCATCTTCTTAACCCCCAATGACACCGTGGTCTCTCCATGGAGCTTCAGCTACCCTCAACCTACCTGTTCTTGGAGAAACACTTCCTTTCATTTGTCCTCAGATTGAAGGGGTGCCCCCACTTCCAGGAACCAGGGCTGGAAGACTCAGCTCTACCATCCTTATCGTGTAGACATGCCATGGTCTTTGGACCACCTTGACCTGTACAGGTGGAATTTTGCTAAACCAAAGAATTGCAGTTTGACAGGGGAGAAGAAAGGAAGAAAACAATTCTAGAACAGAAGTATTAGTTCTGTAATGCTGTTCCAGGGGAAGCAGTGTGAATCCAAACACTCGAAGGTCTTGCTGTCTGTTTCTGTTGAAAGGCAAATTGCTGAACCATGGAGGGACTTCATGCCTGTCCTTGAAGGAAGAGAGAGATGACAGGAGGGTGGTCATGGGCAGTCAGTGTCCTGGAGGCTCTGCCCAGCACCCCCTTTGTATTTTCCTGGGCAGCAGCACTCTGTCCAACTGTGCTTAGGTCAGCACAGAGATGGAAAAGGCCACATATCTGAGTTCCCGAGTCTCAAAAGCAGGGAGATGGATGTCTCTGGAGTCGTGCCTTAGGTTGTTGGCCACCCAGTAAGAGAGGTACTGAAACACAGCTAGAAAGTCCAGGTATGAGGTGCAGCTTTCCCAGGAGAAAGTAATGAGGCAGAAATGGGAGACTAGGCACCCAAACTGTGGGTGTGCCTACAAAGATGAGAAAACAAAAAAGCACAAACACTAATGTTTATGGAGCCTTTTTCTACAGTCAAGTATTGTGTTATTGTTGTGTGGCCTTGTTCATCTCATATGGTCAAGAAGCAGGTGCTATGAACCAAAAGCAACAAAAGGAGAAGAAAAGATGACCCAAATGACCAAAATCAGGAAAAAAAAGAGGATTCATCACTACCAAACCTACAGAAGTTAAAAAGATTAAACAGGAATGTTAACAACTTACGCCAACAAATTGACAATTTAGACAAAATGGGCACATTCCTAAAAGACAAAAATTATCAAAGCAGCCTCAAGAAGAAATAGAATTTGAATAGACCTATAACAAGTAAAGTCATTAAACAATAATTTAAATTATCACACAAAGAAAAGCCCAGGCGCAGATGGCTACACTGGTGAATTCTAGAAAATATAGAAAGAAGAAATAATACCAATTCTTCACCAACTGTTCAAGAAAATACAGGACGAAAGAAATGTTTCCCAATTCATCTTATGAAACCAGAATTACCCCAATATCATAGCCAGACAAAACTATCACAAGAAATGAAAACTATAGACCCACATCTCTCATAAATATAGATACTAAAATCCTTAACAAAACATTAGTTTTGGGGATTGAATCATGTTCTTAATCCAATCTGCATTCCTGTGAGTGTGCATGCATTTGTAAATAAATCCTTTTGGAGATGTTATGATTGTTGACGTATGGCCAAATTCAATGAGGGTGGGTCTTAATCTATATTACTGGAGGTTTTATAATGAGAGGAAATTCAGACACAGAGAAGCCAGAAGTGACAGAAAGCCACAGGAAGAAGTCAAAACCCAGAAGTCAGTGGAAACCTGAAAAGCAGGCAGAAGGGGTAAGAGATGTCATGTGATGGAGGCGTGCCAAGACATTACACACTTTGGAGAAAGCAAACCCTTCCAGTACCTTGATGTTAAATGTTTATCCTCTGAAGCCATGAAACAAAATTCATCTTGCTTAAGCCCACCCATTATGGGCTGTTTGAAATAGTAGCCCTGGCAAACTAAGACAATTAGAAAATGAAATACAGCAACATTTAAAAAGAATTATACACCATGACTAAGTGGGATTTACATCAGGAATGCAAGGTTGGTATAACATCAAATTTATTTAACAGAATATACAATGTTAGTAAGATAAAGGACATAAACCAAATGATAACCTCAATAGTCTCAGAAAAAGCATTTGACAAAATCAAGCATTCATCAATGATATTTAAACAACTATCTCTCCAGTAACCAGGAAAGGGTAGGGAACTTCCTCAACTTGATAAAGAGCATCCATTTAAAACCTGTAGTTAACTTCATACTTGATGAAAAACTAATGAAATGCTTTCCCTCATGTCCACTCTTGCCCCTCTATCCAACATTGTACTGGAGATTCCAGCTAATGCCATAGGACAAAATAAAGAATGTAATAGAACCCATATCAGAGAGGAAGAAGTACAGCTGTCATTATTTGTAGATGACGTGATCTTTCATGTACAAATCCTAAGAATCCATAAAAAAATACTACCTAAACTAAAAAACAAGTTCAGCAAGATTGGAAGACACAAGATCAATATTTTAAAATAAATCATATTTCTATAAACCAACAATTATAGTTCAGTATGCTTCAAACAATAGAAATATGAAAACAATTCCATTCATAATAGCATTAAAAAGAAAAAATAGGAATAAATTAACAAAAGAAGGAAAAAACATGTACCCTAAAAACTACAAAACACTGTTGAAAGAAATTAAAGAATATCTAAATAATTGGAAAGATATTCCATGTTCTTGGATTGGAAGACCTCGTATTTTTTAAATGGCAATTCTCCCCAAGTTGATCTATAAATTCAACATGATATCTATCAAAATATCAGCATTTTTTTTTCTTTTTGAAGAAAATAACAAGTTTATCAAAATATTTATATGAAACTACAAAGGACTCAGAATAACAAAATAATTTTTTATAAAGAAGAACAAAGTCATAGGTTTTATATTTTCTAATTTCAAAACTTAATACAAAGCCACAGTAATCAAAACAGTTTGGTAATAGCTTTGGACGAGATATATCAATCAATGCAGGAGAACTGAGAGTCCAGAAATAACACATCTATGGCCAGCTGATTTTTCATAAGGATGCCAAGTCTATTCAAAATGGAGGAAAAATAGTCTCTTCAACAAATAGTGCTGGGACAACTGGAAATCCACATTCAAAAGAATGAAGTTGGACCTCTACCTCTTCTCATAAACAAACATAACTCAAATGAATCAATGACTTAAAATATAAGAGCTAAAACCACAAAAATTTTATAATAGAAAATAAGGATAAATCTTGAAGACTTTATATTTGGCAATGGAGTCTTAGATATCATACCAAAAGGAGGAGCAACAAAAGAAAAATAAATAAATTAGGCTTCATCAAAATTAAAAACTCTTGTGCATCAAAGGGCATTATCAAGAAAGTGAAAAGACAACCTACAGAAAATAGTTACAAATCATATATCTGATAATGGTTTAACATCCAGAACATACAAGACTCTTATAATTCAACAAAAAGAACCTAATTAAAAAATGGGCAAAGGACTTGAATAGGCCAATAAGTATATGAAAAGATGCTCAACATTATTAGTTACTAGGAAAATGCAAATCAAAATCATCATGAGATACTACTCCACATTGACAAGGATGGTTATTGTTAAAAAAAAATGGAAAATTAAAAGTGTTGGAGAGGATGTAAAGAAATAGGAACGCTCGTGCATTGCTGGTGGTAATGTAAAATGGTACAGCTCCTGTGGAAAACACTTTGGCGGTTCCTCAAAAAGTTAAACATAAAATTACCATATCTGGCAATTCCACTCGTGGGTATCTACGCAAAAGAATTGAAAGCAGGAACACAAATAGCTACATGTATGGTAATTTCATAGCGACATTATTCACAGTAATGTAAATGGCCAATGCTAGAAACAACCCAAGTGTCCATCAACAGATGACCAGATAAACTAAAATGTGATCTATCCATACAATGAAATATAATTCAGCTATAAAGTGAAGTTCTAATACATGCACAACTTGGATGAACCTTAACAACATTATGCTAGGTGAAATAAACTAGGTAACAAAAGACAAATCTAATATGATTCCAGTTTTATGAGGAAACTAGAATAGGCAAATTCATAGAGACAGCAAATAAAATAGTGGTTACCAGGGGCTGGAGGTAGAAGGATGTTATTGCTTGATGGGTACAGAGTTTCTGTTTGGGATGATGAAAATGTTATGGAAATAGATAGTGGTGACGATTACACAACACTGTAAATGCACTAAATGTCACTAAACTGTTCACTTAAAATGATTAAAATGGTAAATTTTATATTATGCACATTTTACTATAATAAAAAACTTAAAAAAATTTTTTTCTTTTTAGTTACTACAAAACCACAGTAATCAAAACAATGTTGAACTGGCTTCAAGGATAAACACATAGATCCGTGGAACAGAATGAGCATCCAGAAATAAACTCTTCATGGTCAGCTGATTTTCAATAAAGGTGCCAAGGCAAATCAATGGGAGAAAGGATAGTCTTTCAACAAATGACACTGGGACAATTGGATCCCCACATGCTAAAAAGAGGCATGTAAACCCTGTCTTCACACTACACACAAAAAAATAATTGAAAAGGGATCATGGAGCTACATATAATAGCTAAAGACTATAAAACTTGTAGAAAAATGCTTTGTTACCTTGGGTTAGGCAAAGAGTTCTTACATACAACACCAAAAGCACAATCCATACAGGAATAAATTGCTAAACTAGAATTCAGCAAAATTAAAAACTGCACTTCAAAAAATACCATTAAGAAAATAAGATAAGCAAAGACTGGAATATGTAAATTATACATTTGACAGAGAATATTTATATAAAGAATATATTTTTTAAAAACTTTTAAAACTATATAATTAAAAAATGATTAAATAGGGAAAAGATTGATTAGAAAGAACAAAGGAATGGTTCATAAGCACATGAAAAGTTGCTGAACCAAGTACATCAGCCATTACATTTATTGTGAATGACTTGAATTCCGCCATTACAGGCAGGCAACAGTGGGTCAGTGGCAGAGTTCTCACCTGCCATGCCAGAAACCCAGGTTCAATTCCCAGAGCCTGCCCATGCCAAAAAAAAAAAAATTAATTACATTGACATGTTGGTTGAAAGGTTTAGGAGGCGAAAGGGTGAGAAAGAAAGAAGGTAAACCGGGAAATTTAAAGCAAGCGGGTTTATTACTGCGATCCCGGACAGAGCTCACCGAACCCAACACAGAGAGAGAAGTCTGTCCCATCAGCAGCTTTTAAGGATGGGGGTCAGGCGAAGACCGGAAGGGGCGTGGTTCAGTAGTTCCGAAAGGCATGTTGGGAGGGGCGACACAGCTTCCGCAGCTCCAGTTGCAGTGCCCTTCCCCGTTCCCGACCTAACACTGGTGTTTTGGTTTGCACCTCAAGTGTCTCCGAGCATGGTTACCTAAGTCAGTTTCTCATGTATCCCTCTTTTAAACTACAACATCAAGAACATCTGTCATGTTCTTACAGTGTTACTGAGGTATAATTTACATAAAATTCACCTGTCTTAAGTGTACAGTCCAATACTTTCCAGTAAATTTATAGATTATCCAATTATACCGCAATCCAGTTTTAGATTTTCATCACCCCCAAAAGATCTGTCAAACTGGCAAGACCACCCCAGCCCCAGGCAACACTAATCTGCTTTCTGACCCTGTAGATTTGCCTTTTCTGGATATAGTATATATAAATGCCATTGTACAGTATGTAGTCTTTTGTACCATGTGTTTGAGGTCCATCCACATTGTAGCATATATCAGTGTCCATTCCTTTTTATTGCTGAATTGCATCAAATTGAACGGCTATATCACATTTTGTTTACCCATCCACCAATTTATGGACATTTGAATTGTTTCCAGTTTGGGGCGATTATGAAGAAAGCTGCTGTGTATATTCACATTCAAGTCTTTGTGTGGGCTTATGTTTTCACTTCTCTTAAGTAGATACCTAGAAATGAAATGGCTAGGCTTTATGTATGTATTTATGTAATTTATGTTTAATTTTTAAAGACACTGCCAAACTTTTCTAAAATGGCTGCTCCATTTTTCATTACTGCTAACAATGTGTGACCATTCAAATTACTCTACATCTTCACCAACACTTAATTGTGGTCTTTTTGGTTCTAGCCATCCTAGCAAGTGTGAACACATACCTCACCATGATTTCAATTTAAAATTCACTCGAACCAGCAGGCAAGCTGCATTCCCAGAACGCCATTGCCCTGGCAGTGCCAGGGTCCCAGAATGCCCTCGGGGCACAGTCCCACAATGCCCTCGGGCTGGGAGCGCCACAGTCCCAGAATGCCCTCGGGTCACAGTCCCACAATGCCCTCCGGCTGGAGGCTCCACAGTCCCAGAATGCCCTCAAGTCACTTCTTTCAAGCCCCTGACTGCCAGTGACGTATTTTCAGGTGGTGGGAGCCTGGCAGGTCACGCCATCGGGCTTGGGCCGAGGTCCCTCGTCCGTCAGGGTGCAGCTGGGGGGCTCTTGGGGCCGAAGCCCCGCCAGTGTGGCCGCTGTTGTTCACGGAGCTCAGCAGTCAAGAGCCGGCGTCAACGTGACCCTCAAAAGAGCAGACGCCTTCTTTATTATTCTAAAGGAATGTCTGGAATAACGGGGCGTGAGAAGACGTCTTCTTCTTCACCTTGAGGACTGTAGCTGTTCTCTTCCCTAAGTAGCTGGCGCATTCTGGATGCCTCTACGATCCCGAGACAAAATTCCATTAGGAAGTCTGGAAGACACGCACCGAAAAGGAAGTTCACTGGGCCAGCGCTCTCACTGCGGAGTGAAAAGGCTCACAGCTCGTGTGATAGCCTCGTCGCCCAGCAAGACAACCCCAGGTGCAGCTTCTGAGACAGAAACAGCCAGGACGCGAATCCTCCGCACACAATTCTAGAGTCTAAAACCAATCGGAAAATTTGGCAAAGGGTATGGGCACACAGGGTTTTATTTTACTTGTTAGCATAGCCCACTTCCCACTGTAAAACCCTAAACCCCATTCCTCCAACCCCTCCCCCAGGCCTTTCCCTGTACCCAAGTTTATTTTAACCTCAAGATCAAGAGGAGTTAGTTGATAGGTGTGCACAGGTCTCCATGGGGTCCCAAAGAGGGAGCTGTGAGGTACAAACTAAAGAGGGGGGCCAAAGTTCTCAAAATCATCTTAGAGAAGGAGAGAGCGATTTTCAGAAAAAACTCCATGTGATTCCACAGGGATGAGACATTAGGAATCTTCTGATATCCCAGATGAATTTCTCCCATTTGTCTGGATCTGACTCAGACATTCTTAGGGAATAAATCATCCAACAAAGCATCATTCACCAAGAAAAGTGCATCCTTGTTCATGCTTAACTACATTTACTCCAGATTTCCCTTTTAATTCCCTGACATTTCAGTCATGCAAAACAACAGAACAGGAAGTAAGAGAAAGGGAGGGAGGCCAGGGAGGAGCCATGAGTGGGCGGAAAGGCTGTCCCTGCCTGTGGTTTGAGGAGCCTTTGGGCGGGCCCTTCGCCTCCCCAGGGTAAGTTTCAGCTCTGTCATCGTTTGTAAGACTCTGCCATTCTCAAATGAAAATCTTTTGGATCTTAAAGCTTGACGTTTGTTTTCTTTTGAAGATATTATCACTTATTTCTTGCAACATGGTATTTTAAATATGACAGACATATAACTTCCTAACAAGACAAAAATTAGTTGTCTAAAACAAGAAGTATCATAGCTTAACAGATCTCAAGTTATTATTGCATCCTGCATTTTAAATATTTATGGTACATCTATACTCTTTTTTGTGAGGTTTTTGGTTTTTTATTTTTGCGGGGACAGGCACTGGGAATCGAGCCCGGGTCTCCAGCATGGCAGTCAAGAACTCTGCCTGCTGAGCCACCGTGGCCCGCCCTGGACAGTATTCTTTTGATAGAGGAATTGCAGGATGTTTAAAGTAGACACGGCTTTCTTAAATTGTGTTGGGTGTGCATTTCACAAACATTACCTGTATTGACAGTGATTAAAGAGCTGGGGGCCGGGTCCCCTCCGCACAGCAGGTGGGGAACCTCCCGGTGGATGACACATGACTCGTTCCAAGGCCTGCTCGGGCAGCCCACAGAGAGTAGCTGTGCATCTCCCAGGTTGGTGGATGAGGCCAGGGTTTTTCTTGAGGGCTGTGGAACTGGACAGGGGAGAGGGCCTTCATGAACTTACATGCCTACCCTTCTCTGACCCTCAGGTCCCTCCATGATGTCCTGCACATCCCACAGCCATGGACTGGAGACCACAAGCAGACTCCAGCCATCTGACACCTGGGTACACAGGTTTGCTCTGGTCTGCACCTCCAGAAGCTGGGTGCTCACAGCCCACACAAATCTGGCAGGTGATGTGGGCTCACTTCAGCTTGTGTCCCGATCTGCAGTTTCAGTGCAGCCAGTCGGGGTGGGAGGTGGGGGTGTTTGTTCCTCCATGGTGGTTGACAGACCTGGTCAGCATGTGTGTCATCTTAACGATGGCAGTGCCTGATTGGGGCAATGGGGGACAGGGTACTTACTGATTTTCTAGGCTCTCCTAATGGAAAACAAATAGCCCCAGGAAGGAAAAACATTGTAAGCTGTAAGTCACTAATATAGTCAAGAGATTGGCTCACCAGGAATTGGGAGAAAAGGGGTGAGGAAAGATCTTCTGGGAGATGCCAGAAGGAGAAAGAGGAGGTTCAGGGAGAAGGGCTGCTTTCCTCTGCTCCATGGTTTTGCCTCTGATGGGCCCTGAAAGTAGGGTGTTCAGCTACAGGGGTGCGAGAGAGGATTCAGGAGTGTCCTGCAGAGGCTAGTCCAGAGTTGGGGCATGCAGCCATGCTAAGGAAGACACCCTTTTGACATGCAGCTACATAGAAACTAAACTCCTAGAAAGAATCAAGAAACCAGGTTATCAGTAGAACATAATGGAAAATACAGTGTGACCGCTAAAAAAAAAATTGCACATTTGGTTCATTTCTCCATCTCTAAGGAAGGACGTTCATATTAAGGAGAATAACTAGCATGCCTTCCAGTGCTTTGGAGAAACCTCAGATGCAAGGCCTTTTAGCCAAATGTCTGCAATTTCATATTTTTTGGTGCACTGTGTCCCTGGGAATTGAAGCATTCTCTAAGTTTTCTTTGGCTGAAGTAACAAAGAAGGCATATATGGATTTCTGCAGAAATTGATTGTAAGAAAGAGATTGAGAAGATGGGAAAGGCTGGTGTCTTTCAGAGTGCAAAGTGATTTTGGAACATAAGTAATTTATTTGGATTGAGTTCCCTGGGTGTTTGTCACTAATCTATCTATGCTCCTGAATTATGAAACTTATATGTGGACTATGGAATAATTTCTCTTGATAATTAACAAATACAAAAAAAAATTTCACATTCATGTACCTTGTCCTAAGCCAAAATGAATACCTACAGTTCATGAAATGTTTGTTTAAAAACGATGATGATCCCCAGTGAGCTCCCCATTCAGTCAGTCCACTGCACTTCCTGAGCCCAAGGGACCAGGAGACACAAGTCACAGTCCTGTCCTCAAAGAGTTTAGAGCATTTCATAGTAGATATGAGATAAAGCGAAGGAACATCCAGAGGGGAAGGAGTTGACTCTGCCTGGTAGGTGAGGGAAAATGTGCATGCAGAGGTGGGCCACAGAAGGAGGCTGTTCCCCGAGGGGAAGAAGCAGAGAACACCCTTTTATGCAAAACACTTGGAACTGAGCAAGGGGTAGAAGAAAAGGAAAAGGATATCTGATCTTGAACTTCACCCTCAAGTTAAAAACTATCTGGTGCAACTCACACAAAACTTGTTCTCTCCAAAAATAAATACCAGGCCAAATGGCAGAATACAGGGCCTCTGTGAGCTCCACATGACATAGCATCTTTTGAGATTTGAACATATAGATAAGTACCTCAGGCATTTCATCTTGTGGTTATTCTTCATTAACTATATTCAACAGAAGGAGAAGAAACACTGATAAATTAAAACAGAGGCAGGAAGGTAATAAGACTGCCTGGCTCCTCTGAAAAAGTTACTGGCCTCTGCGGCTCAAGGTTTAATGCTAAAGAGCAAACCACAATGTTAGTAAAAAAATATATATAAGAAAACCCTTTTATAACCTGGAATAGGGGATCTAAACAATTACACAAAATCCAGTAGCCACAAAAGAAAAGACAAAAAAATGTTTTGCATGACCAAAACAATAACAATCCAAGCAAAGTCAAAAGACAAATGGCATACGGGGGAAAAATATATGTGATTCCCATCCAAGATGAGCTGATCTTAATATATGAAACACTCCTACAGATCGATTTGCAAGTAGTACACCAAAAAAAAGAAATGCAAATAGATATCGAGCATATGCTCAAACTCAATCATTATGACAGAACTGAAAAATTAAAACTACACCAAGATATCATTTCTCGTATATCTGATAAACCAGCCAAGAGCTTGCTGATACACTGTGGGCAGGCCTGGGGGTATCTCATATGTTGCTGATGAAAATATGAAATGGTACAGGCCCCAAAGGAGGTTGTTGCCACAGTGTTTCACCAAATCACAAGGGCACACAGCTCTGACTCAGCAATTCCACTTCTAAGAATTGATCATATGTATATATGTAGTGTGTGTTCCATGTTATTTACATCAAAGGCAGGGCTGGGCAAATAAGTGATGATGAGCACGGATAGTGGGGTACTCAGCAGGGGGGAAAACGGTACATTTTCTGTTCCGTAAGACCAAGTTCTCTAGGAAATAACTGTACATTTAAAAGCAATACATAGCCCTTAGGGGAGGACTGTGTCCAGCATTGTCTGTGGAGTCACTCTGCAGAGAAGCCCAGGGATGGTGCTTCTGGTGGGTGAACCAGGTGGCAGGATGGATGAGAAGTGTGCCTTCCCTCTGAGGTCTTCCCCCAAAGCCACGCACCTCCATCCAACCAGGAGGAAGATAGCAAGCAGATCCCAAGTGCCAAGGTTGTCAGACAAGGAGAGTCTGAGGCGCCCTGGACAGAGAAAAACAAGGAGATCTGAGTGGATATGGGTTTCAACGAATAATAAAAAATGTGTCAATATTGGTTCATTAGCTGTAACAAATGTACCCTGCTCATGTCGGTTAACAGAATGGGAAACTGGGTGTGTGTAAATGGCAATTCTCTACTAGGGTCACATCTTTCTGTGAATGTAAAACTGATCTGGAAAATGAAGTCCATTTTAAATAAAATTTCAAATAAGTAGTGGAAGAAAATGTTCTAGTTATTTGCTACTGCAAGCCTCAGTGGCTTCAAACAGCAGCAGCTTTTATTTTGCTCACGACTCTGTAGTCTGGGCAGGACTGGGTGGGGATGGCATCAGCTGGACAGCCGGATGGCTGGGGCATTGGTGTGCTGGTCCTGCCCTTGTGGGTTGGTCCTGGCTGGTGGCCCTGCAGTCTGGGAGGCCCAGCTGGGAGCTGTGGGCAGTAGCAGCCCAGGGTCTGTCCCTACTAGCCTGCTCTCACCACCTCATTTGTGCGTTCCATGCTGGATCCAACGAAACCCACAAAATTGTATTATTTGGAAAAGTGCTCAGGAGGATTCAGGAAATCCTCACATCAGATGTGGCCCCCAGATAATTCTGAGGTTAAATGGGGAGAGGAAGGCCACTGGGCGTCAGGGACCCTCCTTCAACGTCCCCTTAGAACCAGGACCTACCGCTTCCTCTTTTTAGATCCTCTTCCCTAAAAGGGGCAGATGACACCAGCTTGTGTGATGATTTGCGGCCTCACTCAGCTGTGACAGGTGCTACTCCTCCCAAATGCCGCTGACACTGGCTAAAGAGGGGTCCCACTTCTCAGACATGCATGTTTCATGTGCAAAAAAAGGTCTCCAGCATTTTGCTTTGTTTACAGCCAAATCCTGGAACCTAAAAGAGTATCTGTTACCCAGCATGAGCAGTGATAGGTGCTTCGTGGAGCTTCTGAAAGCCTCTGGAATGGGTCTCAAGGACTCTGTGGTGTTGGGGTGTGGGGTCTTAGGGAGGAAAACCCACTGCCCCACTCTGCCAAGTAGCTGGGTGGAGAGGCTGCAACTGAGCAGGGGTCTCCCCAGATAGGGCTCCAGGAGAAAGGACCTGCCTCTGAGAAGAAGGTGGGGGTTTTGTGGGGGGGGGGATCCAGGCTCCCCATTGCTCACCCTTTGCAAGACAGAGTGCTGTGTGTCCTTTCCTTTGGTCAAGCTTTCTCGTGCTGGGAGGTTAGAGGGCTCATGGAAGACCACGAGACTACCCATGGGGTGTGTCCTGACCATGTCGATGACCTGCCCATCACTGCCTGCTGCTGAGGGAAGCTGGCCAGAGTGGCACAAAAGTCTGCCTTGACCAGACTTTGCCCTCCCATGTATCAAGTAGCAAATAATCCCTTCTTCAAAATGATAAGGGTAGATGATTGCCATTTTTTTTATTTTAATTTTTTTGGTAAAATTAAAAATGAGTAACAAATCAGTCCCGAGGTTTGGAGGTGATATTTTACTGGCCCATGGATTTCAAAGCCAAAGAGCTTATTTTCTGGTGCTCTGGTTGAAGCTCGTGCCAAGAAGAGAATGACAAACCCCAGTAAGGAACCCAAGCCCTTTGTGCAGCCGCTAAGCCAGTTTCTAAGCTGTGTGAATTTAAAACTCCAAAACAAAAACCCACTCTGAGGCTGCACATACAAACGCCAAGTCAGTATTTAACAAAGATATTTGAATGTCAAAAGGGTCTTCTCATTACAACAGTAATGTTAAACAATAGATTCTTGTAAGAATTGCAAATTGTCCCAAACCTAAATCTATCCTTCAAAAAAAGAAAGGTTTCAGAATTCAGTGGGAAAAAAATGATAAATCTTTTCTATAATAAACATAAGTATTTGAAAACCAGAAACAGATGGGCTGTTTCCACACAGACAGATGCTGGTGTCCATCAGAGCGGCCAGGGTCCTGGTCCCTCAGCAGAGCAGAACCCCAGGAGCACTGGTGTCTCCCCTGAGGCCGGAACCATCTACCTTCTTTACAAACATCCCAAACAGATCAGCTCAGTGTGCTCTAGTCCTGGAGACAAACTGTGAGAGTCACGACCTCCTACGTGAACGGCTAAGCCCAAGCCAGCAGATGCAGGTTGGGTTGCAGTTGCACCCAGTCCTGACCTCTGATCCTAACCTTTGTGGGTCATCTTCACCCAGTTGTGTATTTGCAGTGACCACACCAGGGTTGTGGATGAAGTGAATGCACAGGGAGTCCACTCAGTCATTAGCAACCCAGAGAGCTGGCTTCATGTGTGGGTGGGTCCACTGAACCACTGAGCCCCGTGTGGTCTGAGCCATACCACTCCCTTTGCAGGCTCATCCTCAGTCTCTGTGAGATAGGGACAAAAGTATGCTGCGAGGAACTAGTCCTCCTGTGCCAAGGCCATGCTGCCTCCCTAGGCTGAGAGACCCAGTCGGCCTGGGCTGCCTCCTTGCCCCGCATCTAGCAGAATGTGGGCTTGTTGCATGAACAAATGAATGAATAATCCATTCGGGTAGGATTGCTCAAAGGCCTCTGGGCAGCTCCAGGCCCGTGCCAGTTTTGCCTTGGGACTGGCGATACCTGGGCTGGACCCTTTTCCCCTGATCCCTGTACACGGGAGGACCAGCTCCTCGCAGCATACTTTTGTCCCTATCTCACAGAGACTGAGGATGAGCCTGCAAAGGGAGTGGTATGGCTCAGACCACACGGGGCTCAGTGGTTCAGCGGACCCACCCACACATGAAGCCAGCTCTCTGGGTTGCTAATGACTGAGTGGTCTCCCTGTGCATTCCCTTCATCCACAACCCCGCTCCTCTTGCACACCATGACTCCAGTGTCACTTCCGCACTGCAGCTTCCCCTACCTACAACTGCAACCACCCCCTTGCTTCCAGGCATTTCATACTGAACCTACTGCGCAGTTCTCTGTCCAGTGGTATCCGTCCCACAAACACATGTGCACACCACAGTGTCGGTCCCATGACAGCGCCAACTTCTAAAATGTTTATTTTAGTGGAAATTTTCAGACATAAACACAAAAGTAGAGAAAATAATATGATGAACTTCTAGGTTCCCATCAGCCAGTTTCAATAATCACCAACACATGGCGTTGTCTTCTACCGGTACCCCACTCTCCCATGCACTATTTTAAAGCAAGTTCCACAACCATATTTTGTCTGTAATTACTCCAAAATACAAGGACTTCTAGAAAGTGTAACCACAATACCATCATTCCACCCAAAAAATTAATCACTTTAAAACTGAACAGAACCAGTGTCCAGAATCCCAAGTTGTCCCATATTTTATAGTTGGGTTTTTCCTTATTGTTTTTTTTTGTCAGAATCCAAACATGTTCTCCATGCCACAACTTGTTAACATGTCTCAAGTCATCTAAGGAATGCTCCTCTCCCATTTCTTTGCTGGTGACGCTGGGACGCTGGGATGTTGGAGCATGTGGCTGACTGCGTGGTGCAGTCATGTCCAGCTCATCTCTCGGGACCTCTGTTTCCTACAAACCTGCGGTGGACCCAGAGCTGACCAGAGCCGGGTTTGTTTTTTGGCAAGAGCTCATGCTCCCAGCTCACCCCAGAGGCACTCACCCGGCCTGGCTCCCCACGAGCTGCCCCCAGCCCAGAGGTAGGATGGCCCCTTGTCCTGCAGGGCGGACCCACCTGTAAGAAGGACCCTTTCTCCTGGCGATTTGGTTATAATTTCTCCAGGGAAGGCAGGACAATTGTGTGCTTCTTTCCTTTATTTACCAGTTTTCAGAATAACAAGTTGGTTCCCAGCATCTTCCAAAGGTGATCCAGAGGCCTTTTGGCTTGTGTCTGGGTTTTTGCACACTTATGAACTCATAGATTGTAACTCACTTAATATGCTTCAAACCATTCCAGTCGTTATTCTTCTTAATGCTCAAACTGTTCCCCTGTGATCCTTGGGAGCCCCTTGGAGTGGGCTTCCTGCCCTTGAACGGGTACTTCCATTAACGAGTACTTCCACGGAGGGTCGAGCTGGCCTTGGGCATTCGCCGCAGGCTCAGGGTCAGCCATTTTTCTAAGAAGGATGGGCAAGTTGCTGCTGTATTCCCACGGCACCCAGTAAAGTTGGTTGAATGGATGCAGAAATTGAAATCTTATTTCTAAACAATACCATCTAGCCCCCTTCCTCCTTCCCCACTGCTGTCCGGATGTTCCCATTGATTCTGGCAGGTGCCTTCCGCCTGGACTTTATGACACCTGCTCCACACCCCCCGACCTCCTTTCCCATCCTGTTTTTCTGACTGTGCACCTCTCTGGACATGTGGCCCTGCACCTGCAGCCAGGGATGCCAGCAGCCTTGATGGGGCTGCGTTTTCAACTCTGAGGGCCCAAGCTCCAAACTTTGACGGAGCAACCTCTAGATATTTCTGAGCTCCCGAAATTTTTCATTTAAAAAAAGACAAAAATGTGACTGTGTGATTGTGAAAACCTTTTTCAAAGGTTAAAATAAATTGAGTAGATTGAAATACTACTGATCAATGCGAGGGAGAGATAAGGGGTATGGGATGTATGAGTGTTTTCTTTTTATTTCTTTTTCTGGAGTGATGCAAATTTTAAAAATATGATCATGGTGATGAACACACAGCTATGTGATGATATTGTGAGCCATTGACTGTAACCATGTCAAAAATGTTTGTTGTTTACAATAAAAATATTTTTTTTTAAAAAAAAGGCAAAAATTCCATTATTGACCACATCTTGTTGACACCCTCACAGTGTGCCAATTCCCTGTCTCGAATTAGCTCCTGCAACCTCCACTGCTCCCCTGGCCAAGCCTGGGCCCTGGGGCCTCTCACCCCCACCCCACCTCCTTTCTGCCCTCGCTCCTTGGGCCTACCTACTCTCTCTTTGACGTCTCTCCCAGCTTGGGCCTCCTCTGGGGCCAGAGGGAGCCTGAGGGCAGGTGCATCTGCAGAAGGCTGCCCTGTGTTATCGGACAAAGGCCATGGATTCTTGCCCATGAGCTCAAGTGACCAATTCCTGAGACACTGGGGTTTTAAAGAGAGAAGAAGTTTACTGCTAGAAGTGAAGCAAGAGATCAGATGGCCTATCGGCCCAAAATGTCTCTCCAAACTGCAGTAATTCTGATAGTTTCATAGCATCAAAAGATGGAAGGTTTTATGTTAATGAGCACGTTGGCCCCAGATGATGTCATTAGAGGTAAGTGATGTGATTATTGAGCATGCACAGGTTGATTACATGCTTAGCCACAGAACATATGTAAGAAAACGGTGGCCTTCATATGATGATGGGCATGATTTTTAGTATTATAAAGAGGTATAGGGGACTTGTAGGTTAAAGTTAAAGCTACTGCACATGGCAGGCGGGCCCATTTTAGTTAGATCCAGTCTCGGTTATCAAGATAACTTTGGACTTGGAGTGGGTTAGTTCTGGGCTGGCCCAAGACCTTTCATCAATAAACATTAGGGGCTGTCTTAAGTGATTATAAGACTCTAAAATTGAAAAACTGGATACATAGGTACAAATGAAGGCTAGTCACAAGGTTTTTACAATTTCAAGGGTACAAGATAAAGTCTTCTACATTCATTATCAGAGATCAAGGCAGCTGGATTACAATTCACAAGTTTCCATTTTTTCTTCTCTGTCTACTCTAATAGACCAGAAAGCAAAAGGGAACATCTGTACAAGAATTCATCAATCAAAATCATCCCATAGGGCGGGCAATGGTGGCTCAGTGGTAGAGTTCTCACCTGCCATGCCAGAGACCCCAGTTCAATTCTTGGAGCCTGCCCATGCAAAAAAAAAAAAAAAATCCCATAAATCCCAATTTCTTGGTTACAACTCCCCCGATTCATTTGATAATTATCTCTCAATCTTAAGGGATACCTGGGTGACGACTCTTCTAACTTACCCAAGGCTGAAAAAGGGTATTATCATTAAGGGGCAGAGGGATTAAACTCGTGATGGTTCTTGGACAGTCCAGTATCTCTGGGTTTCAGAGTTTATCTGGCATTGGAACAATATGGAGGTTTTAAGTCTCTGAAAAACAAATATAATAAATAAAATTTTATAGAGCCCAAGATATTTTTCACGGTTTCCAGAAATACTGTTGGTTGGGGTTTGCCATACAGTGACAGTTTACAATATCTGGCTGAAACTTGCCTAAGGGTAACCTCCAGAATTATGTCTTAACTCGATTTGAAATCTCTTAGCCGTTGAAATTCTGTTTCTTTTGCCCCTTTTGGGCAACTAATCCCACAGTGCCAGGACCAAGCTCATCCCTGGGAGTCATGTCCCACAATTCCAGGTCGAGGCTTATGCTGAGAATCATGTCCCATGTAGGCGGGGAAGGTCAAAGTTTGGCTTATTAAGAGACCACATATGAACATCAGCAGAAGTTCTCTGGGGATGACTCTTAGGCATTAATTGTAAGTAGGTTCAGTTTTTCCATTACAGAAATAAGTTTCACAAGGGCAAGTCCCAAGATTAAGGCCTCAGCTTATTAAATTAGCAGCCCCTCTTGTTTAAGAAAATATAAGGAATTCCCCAGGTGGGGAAGTTTGATAGGTATACTTTTTCTTCAGTTCCTCAAGGTACCTTGCAAGACTTTTTCATTTTCTGCTCAAAATAACTCTGAAATGCATCAGGGTATAATAGTAACTTGTACAGAATATTAAGATTTTATTCCTTATTCTAGATTTCATATCAAATGTATCTGAATTTAGGTTGTTTAAGTAACCTAACCAGGTTTAAATTAGATAGACTGCTAATTAGATAAATTAGATAGTGTGCTAAAAAAATTTAAATTTTGTAAAAAATTTCAGTTAGACTTTGCTGCCTATCATCACCTGCCAAACCCCAACCAGGACCATTCTAACCAATCCTAAAGAACACCTACGACAATATATAAGATTCCACAAGGGTTCCATGCACTAGTATAACTGTCCAAAAGTCTACAATCTCAAGATGGGTCCCTAGACCGGATAAGTCCTGAAACCTAGGGAGCCCAGCCTCTCCAGAACATCAGATAGTTCCATCTCCCTACCCCATATTAGTGACAGCCCCTTCCAACATGAAAAAGTTAGAATGGCCATAGCCCAAACACCCCTAAATAGAGGGATAGAAAGATCAAAGGTGATAGTGGAGTTACACAGAGGAGATAGGATTTAACAAATGAGTATGATTGCTGAATCAATAAATTGATAATCTCCAATATCTTAGAGCAGCTAGAAGTAAAAACCTAAAATTGTGGAATTGTAACCCATGTCAAACTCTGAAATATGTTCTACAACTGATTGTGGTGCTGTGCTTTGAAATTTATAGCTTTATTGTATATATGCTATTTTTCACCAAAAAAGGGAAAAAAGTCGATTATGATGATAAAACAAACATTTAAATCTTCTAGGCTCTTATATTCTGGAGCAGATAGAAGGAAAATCTGACAGGATGTTATGGTAGCCCATGACAAACTCTGGGATCTGTCCTGTAACTACTTGTTGAAGAGTGCTTTGAAAACTATTGCTTTTTTTTATTTCTTTGTTTTGTATATATGTTATACTAGACAATTAAAAAGTTAAAAAAAAAGTATAAATAAAAAAAATTTTGAACAAAATAAACTTGTTTCTTTTGGTCTTACACAAAAGTTTAAGTTTTAACACAGAGACAGATATTATTATTTTTTAATCTTTTATATTGATTTGCCTTAATTTTAACCAGATCAGTTTCTGAAACATCTTTAATCAGAGCTTGATCTTTTTCAGTTTTTTTTAATCAGTTGCTATATGGAGTAATGCTGACTTTCAGAACTAGAGAACTAACTCTGAGTCTCAGATATCACACAGATACTTAAAGTTTTAGGAAACTACCAAGTTAAACAAAGAGCAAAGTATTTCAGAATTTAAAGATAACAGTTAAAGCTCACAATCTGAGCTCAAAGCATTTTTAAATGAAGCTACTTTCAGAAATAAAAGCATTAGACAGTTGTTTTATAATAAGAAACTATAGAAGAGGTATTGTTTTATCTCACTTTTATACATTTACCAGTTATGTTAATTAACAGATAAGGTATAATTTATGTATTTGTCCTGCCTTTCTTTAAAAGGCTCCCCTTGTTGCAGATGAAGCTCTGACCGATAGCTGACCACATACATACACTTAGAGAGGTGTAGAAAAAAGCAGTGCCACTGACAAGCAACTTTGGCTGTTCCTATGATCTGTAGCTTTGTTTTAAGACTAACTAAAACCATGACTAACAACATCATGCCATTGTTTAACAGTTTACCAGTTAGTATCAGGATAAAACATGGACAGTGAGAACATCGTTAAGTCTTTAGGAATTTTTATACAACCTCTAAAGATATGAATAACATTTCACTCACACAAATTTAGTTAACAACAGATAGAAAATCCTTTTAAACCACTGTGATACCTGTAACACTTCCTAAACACCTCCTATGCATTATGTGAAACTATTTTAGCACCTTACTTTTACAAGGTGAAAGAGCAAATTCTTTGTAACAGCTTTTCCCTTAAAAGTGAGGAGACTGGGTGGCTGCCGTGGCTCAGCAGGCAGAGCTCTGACCTGCCATGCTGGAGGTCTGGAGTTCGATCCCTGGTGCCTCCTGCCCATATGCAAATTTAAAAATAAATAATTAATTAATTAATAAAAGTGAAGACACTTGTCTTCTGAAATAAAGGATAAGACCAACATAAACATTAGCAAGGATATTATTCTGATGCAAAATCTTTGTCTTCTAGACAAAGTACTCGGATGATTAAGAACTTTTTAAAACTTTACACTAAAAGAAGACTAACCAATAGGCTGAGCTCTCAAGCTTGGGGTTTGACTTGTAGGTTTTATTCCTGCAAAGGATAGGCTAAGCCTACTTAAAGTTGGGCCTAAGAGTCACCCCCAGAGAACCTCTTTTGTTGCTCAGATGTGGCCTCTCTCTCTAAGCTGATGCAGCAGGTAAACTCACTGCCCTCCCTCCCTTACATAGAACATGACTCCCAGGGGTGCAAATCTCCTGGCAACATGGGACAGAAATCCCAGGATGAGCCAGGATCCGGCATCAAGGGATTGAGAAAAACTTCTTGACCAAAAGGGGGAAGAGAGAAATGAGACAAATTAAAGTTTCAGTGGTTGAGAGCTTTCAAACAGAGTCAAGAAGTTATCCTGGAGATTATTCTTACCCATTATATAGATATCCCCTTTTGAATTATAGTGTATTAGAGTGTCTAAAGAGAAGTACCTGAAACTGTAGAGCTGTGTTCCAGTAGCCTTGATTCTTGAAGATGATTGTATAATGATATGACTTTTACAATGTGACTGTGTGATTGTGAAAACCTTGTGTCTGATGCTCCTTTAATTTAGGATATGAACAAATGAATTTTAAAAAATGGATGGAAAATGAATAAATAATAAGGAGGAACAAAGGTTAAAGTAAATTGGGTAGATGGAAATACTAGTGGTCAATGAGAGGGAAGGGAAAGGGTATGGTATGCATGAGGTTTTTTTGTTTTCTTTTTATTTCTTTTTCTGGAGTGATGCAAATGTTCAAAATATATATCATGGTAATGAATGCACAACTATGTGATGATATTGTGAGCCATTGATTGTAAACCATGTACGGAATGTTTATATGTTAAGATTTAGCAAAAAAATATTTTAAAAAAAGAGCAAACTAACCATCCACACTATTTTAACAGGGAGAAAATTAATTTTAGTTCTGTATGAATATACAGTTTGACACAAAAGCCTTTTTAATATATGAGAAACAGGCTTTTGACAGAATTCACATCTATATACTTTCTATATTTATTCAGGGCTTATAGCCAGTGTACAAACAAAATTCACTCTTAATCAGAGAATATGATCATCTTAGTATGGGAAATAATGAAGGACTATCTATTCCACCTACAGTTTTTATTTATCTAGACTGCACATAATCAGAAATAAATTTAATAATAAATTCACAAAGCTTTTGAACATGCATACTTCCTTCTAATAACATTATTCATATTATCAGAGTGAAAGGTAGTATAAAATAATGAAAGAAGGAAGAAATTTATGCTTAGATTTGGAACATAGCCAGGGATTTATACACCTTTTACTCACAACACAAAAATGACTACTTTACAATATGCCTAAAATGTCTCAGTCCAATCCAGCACTTCCTTCAAAGGTCAGAAGAGCTCCAAATTTAAAATATAAACAGCTTTTTAATATTTAAGGGATTTATATCCAGAAATAACTCAAAATTTTAAAACATTCTTAAATGCCAAATAATACCAGGAATAAGTTTACAAAATTAAATATGGCTTTAAGAAAAAACTAGTTCAGAGCTCTATTTATTCAAATGCTACTTCCTTATTTAAAGGTCTTACAAGGGTCACTTTTATTTATCTGCTTTTTAAAATTCTTAAAGCATTTTTATTCCTTTATTACTACTGTCTTATACTATGCCCTAGTACATCTATATTCTAACTAGAATATAAATTCTTTGAAGCTAGCGACTAGGTCTTCCCTATCATCAGAGTGTTTACTAACACAAATATACTGGTTGACATTAATAAAGCCACTACAAATTCAAATTCTTTTACATACTGAGGTAACAAATGGCAAAGTAACCAAAAGACAGTTTCTTTGAAATCCAGGTAATTAAAGTTATAAAAAATTTCATTACATTTCTTACTAAACTTAATTGACTTCTTAAATAGGGCATATTTGAAGCATCAGTATACTCTTATTTTATTATATTTTGTGTCATTATTACGAGGTACATTACTCAGTTCGTGTAACCTAATGTGTTTAGGTAGGCTATTTTTAAGAGGAATTTGAGAATGTACTTATAACAGTAGCTTATTTTTTCAGTAAACTTGTATAAATTTAGGGAGACATACCCAAGCAGAAAAAAATTTTCATTTGTTCAATTCAAATTTTATCATAAAATTCCTTTTATCAAAAGTTGAAAAAATGTCTTTGTTTTCATAATATCTGATAATTACAAACAATTTTGAAAATACATTGATTAAAAGAGGAGGGGCAAGATGGTGGCATAGTCAGGTGTGGAATTTAGTTCGTCCACTAGAGCAGCTAATAAATAACCAGGAACTGTACAGAACAACTGCTGGGGGGGACATCACCAATGGGACAAACAGTATACCCCAGTCTGGACCAGGTGGGCCAGCTGAGACCCCACAGAACTGTTAGTCCCCCAAGCCACAGAAGCTGGAGCCCCTCCTTCACTGGCACAGCAGGCTGATTCCTGAGGGGAAAGGAAAGAGACTTTGCTAGTAGCAAGGGCTTAGCTCAACCAAACTCCAACTGTGGAGTTAATTAGCAAATTTTGACTACTGAAAGCAGGCCCCAAGCATAGATTAACTTGGAGTTATCACTGCAGGAACCAGGAATTTGGGGCCTGGCAGAGAGGGGCAGGACTGACAGAAAGAAAGAAAACAATAGGCATTTTGAGCTGGACAGCACAAAATACTGAAAAGGGCTGGATCCCAAGAAAAGGCATATATAGAGCCTGGGGATACATAGAGCCATGGGCCAACTCAAGCTCTTGTATGGCAAACCCAGGGAGTGTGGTTCTAGATCTGAACAGGTTTTTTCTTTTAGCTTCTTAACAGCTCATTAGATAGAACTGCAGCACTCTCAAGCTTCAACATTGCCCCAGGTAAGGTGGGCTTAAGCCATGTCTGAGAGACAAAGAAAATAGTCAAGTGCATGGGGACAATTTCCTAAAGGGTATAACTTCCCAAGAAATGAGGGGGGGAGACAACTCAAGTGGAGACCCTCCTTTAGGGAATTCAGGCCCCAGGGGCTGGAAAACAGATGCAAAGCCTGCCTACTACTTCTCCTCTGTCAACCACACTACTGTCAGGGAGAGGCTGCTGAAATTAAAGGCACTGCATCACTTTACACTGGTGGGAAGCTGCAGGCAGACAAATGCCATATGCTGAGCATGACAGGAAAAGCACAGTCTAGAGGCTTCATAGGAAAGTCTGACAACCTGCTGGGTCTCACCCTTAAGGAAACTTGATACAGGCTAATCTCTCCTCCTGAGATATGGTCCTGCCTTGTCTAGGAAAATATGACTGGGGTCAAGCACATCTGAGGAGGCCCTCCTCAAAAAAAAAAAAAAAGATTCCATATAGTCAGGGCAAGAACTGGAAAAAGAAGAACTGAAAATTTCTGATCCATTAAACAGAACCTATGCTAGAGGTCTAGAATAACTTGAACCGAATGCCAAAGAACAGATAGAGAATAAAGCCATCCAACAAGAAAACCCTAGGTAAAAGAGTGAAAATAACCTTCAGAATAAACTAATTAAGGTAATCAAATGCCTAGATGCCAGCAAAAAATGAGTTGTACTAGGAAAATCTAAGATATGGCTCAGTCAAAGGGGCAAACCAACAGTTCAAATGAGATATAGGAGTTCAAACAACTAATTCAGGATGTTCAAACAGATGTGCAAAATCTTACCAAAAGTCAATGAATTGAGGGAGAATATAAAGAAGACATTGGGCGAGCATAAGGAACTCAAAAGTTTGAAGAACAAGTTGCAGAACTAGTGGGAATGAAAGGGCACTATAGAAAAGATGAAAAAAAAAACAATGGAGACCTACAACAATAGATTGGAAGAGGCAGAAGAAAAGATCAGTGAACTAGAGGACTAGACATCTGAAATCCAACAACAAAAGAAAATATGGGGAGAAGAGTTGAAAATATGAGCAGGGTCTCAGGGAACTGAATGACAACATGAATGCAAAAAGATACATGTTATGGGTATTCCAGAAGGAAAAGAGAAGGGAAAAGGAGCCGAAAGACAAATGGAGTAAATAATCACTGAAAATTTCCCATCTCTTGTGAAAAAGATAAAAATTTCAGATCCAAGAAGCACAGTGTACCTTAAACAGAATAGATCCAAAGAGACCTACACCAAGACACTTATTAATCAGATTGTCAAACGTCAACTACAAATAGAGTTTTGAAAACAGCAAGAGAAACCCAATCCATCACATACAAGGGAAGCTCGATGAGACTATTTGCTGATTTCTCTGCAGAAACCATGGAGGTAAGAAGGCATATTTCAGACTCTGAGAGAAAAACTCTAACAAAGAATTCTATACCCAGCAAAACTGTTCTTCAACAACTAAGGAGAAATTAAAATATTTTCAGACAAATAGTCACCGAGAGGATTTGTGACTAGGAGACTGGCTCTATAAGAAATACTAAAGAGAGTACCACAGGCAGATAGGAAAAGGCAGGAGAGAGAGGTCTGGAGAAGAGTATAGAAATGAAGACTATCAGTAAAGGTAAAAAAAAAAAGAAAGAAAGAAAAAATATGTATACATAACATATATAATCCAAAAACAAAAACAAAATGGTAGAATAAATATTGCCTTTACAGTAATAACATTAAATGTTAATGAATTAAATTCCCCAATCAAAACAGATAGACAGGCAGAATGGATTTAAAAACAGGACCCATCTATCAGATGTGGCCTTGGTCTCTCTAAGCCTAACTCTGCAAGTGAAATCATTGCTCTCCCCCCTATGTGGGACATGACATCCAGGGGTGAAAGTCTTCCTAGTGATATGGGAGAGGCCCCCCAGGGATAAATCCAGACCTGGCACTATGGGATCAACAATTACATCCTGACCAAATGGGGGGAAAGAAGTATAATTAATAAACTATCAGTGGTAGAGGGAATTCAAATAGAGTCGAGAGGCTACTTTGGAGGTTGCTCTTACACAAGCTTTAGATAGACCTTGCTACCTATCATAACCTGCCAACCCCCAACCAGGACCATGCCAGCCAATCCTAAAGAACACCTAGAGCAATTTATAAGATTCCACAAAGGTTTCAGGCACTAGAGTAACTTTCCAGAAACCTACAACCTCCAGATGGGTCCCTGGTCCAAATAGGTCCTAAAACCTAGCGCAGCCTCTCCAGAACATCAGATAATTCCATCTCCCAACCCCATATTAGTGAATTGAGGGAGAAAAGATCAGTGAACTAGAGGACTAGACATCTGAAATCCAACAACAAAAGAAAATATCCAATATCAAAAATTCAGAATTGCCATACCCCAAACAACCTCAATAAGAGGTATGGAAAGATCAGAGATGATGGTGGAATTATGCATAGAAGATAGGACTTAACAAATAAATATGAATGCTGAATCATTAAATTTATATCTCTTTTAGTCTCTAGTATTTTAGAGTAGCTAGAAGTAAAAACCCAAAATTGTGAAATTGTAATCCATGCCAAAGTCTGAAATATGTTCTACAACTAATTGTGGTGCTGTGCTTGGAAATTTATAGCTTTTTTTGTATATATATTATTGTTCACAAAAAAAGAAGGAAAAAAAGTTGATTGTGATGATCAAAAAGTATTTAAGCCCTCTAGCTTCCTATATTCTGGAGCAGCTAGAAGGAAAAATATGAGAGGATTTTATGGCAGCCCATGACAAACTCTGGGAGCTGTCCTGTAACTACTTTTTGAAGAGTGCTTTGAACTATTGCTTTTTTATTTCTTTGCTTTGTATATATGTTTGACTACACAATAAAAATATTTAAAAAAAACCAGGACTCATCTACACACTGTCTACAGGAGACTCAGTTTAGACCCAAGGCAAACACAGGTTGAAAGTGAAAGGTTGGAAAAAGATATTTCACACAAACAACAACCAGAAAAGAGCAGGAGTAGCTATATTAATATCTGAAAAATTAGACTTCAAATGTAAAACAATTAAAAGAGACAAAGAAGGACACTGTGTTAATAAAGGGAACAATTCAACAAAAAGACACATCATAAATATTTATGTACTGAACCAGAGTGCTCCAAAATAGATGAGGCAAACATTAAAAACACTGAAAGGAAAAGTAAGTACCTCTACCATAATAGTTGGTGACTTCAATTCCCTACTCTCATCAATGGATAGAACATCTAGAAAGAGGATCAATAAGGAAACAGAAACTTTGAATAACACAATAAATGATCTAGATTTAACAGACATTTACAGAACATTACACCCCACAACAGCAGGATACACCTTTTTGTCAAGTGCTCATGGATCATTCTCAAGGATAAACCATATACTGGGTCACAAAGCAAGTCTCGATAAATTTTAAAAGAAATTATACAAAACACCATCTTGGATCATAGTGGAATGAAGTTATAAATCAATAACAGGCAGAGGGCCAGAAAATCCACAGATATGTGGAGGCTAAAAAACACACTTTTAAACAACCAGTGAGTCACGGAAGAAAATACAAGAGAAATCAGTAACTATCTCAAGGAAACTGAAAACGAAAACACAACATATCAAAACTTATGGGATGTAGTAAAAGCAGAGGGAAATTTATTGCCTTAAATGCCTATATTTAAAAAGAAGAAAAAGCAAAAATTGAGGAATTAACTGTTCACCTGGAAAAAAAAAACTAGAGAAAGAATAGCAAACTAACCCAAAAACAAACAAAAGAATAGAAATAATAAAGATTGAAGGTGAAATAAATTAAATTGAGAATATGAAAACAATTGAGAAAATCAACAAAACTAGAAGTTGCTTCTTTAAGAAAATCAGTAAAATTGATAGATGCTTAGGTAGGCTGACAAAAAGAGAGAGAGAGGATGCAAATAAATAAAATCAGAAATGGAAGAAGAGACATAACCACTGACCCTACAGGAATAAGGGAGGTAATAAGAAGATACAATAAACAACTTCAGGCTAATAAACTAGACAACGTAGATGAAATGGACAACTTCCTAGAAAGGCATGAACAATGAGCATTGACTTGAGAAGAAAGAGACGACCTCCACAAACCAATCACAAATAGAGATTGAAACAGTCATCAAGAAGCTCCCCAAAAAAGAAAAGTCCAGGACCAGATGGCTTCCTGTGTGAATTCTACCAAGTATTCAAGAAAGAATTAGTGCCAATTCTGCTCAAACTTCAAAAAAATTGAAGAGGAGGCAACATACCTAACTCATTCTATGAAACCAATAGCACCCTCATACCAAAGCCTAGACAAAAGATATTACAAGAAAAGAAAATTACAGGCCAATTTCTTTAATGAATGTAGATGCAAAAATCCTCAACAAAACACTTACAAATTGAATCCAGCAGAACAGTAAAAGAATTATACACCATTCCCAACTGGGATTTATCCCAGGTATGTAAGTCTGGTTCAACACAAGAAATCAATTAATGTAATACATCATATCAATAAGTCATAGTGGAAAAAACACTTCTTGATATGATATGATCATCTTGGTTGATGCAGGAAGGGCATTTGACAAAAGTCAACATCCTTTCGTGATGAAAACACTTCAAAGGATAGGAATAGAAGGGAACTTCCTCAACATGATAAAAGAAACATAAGAAAAATCCACAGCTAACATCATCCTCAATGGGTAAAGACTGAAAGCTTTCCCTCTAAGATCGGGAACAAGACAAGGATGCCCACTGTAACCACTGCTATACAACATTGTACTGGAAATACCAAGAGCAACTAGACAAGAAAAAGAAATAAAATTGGAAAGGAAGGAGTAAAACTCTCACAGTTTGCAAATGACATGATACTATATGTCAAAAATCCCAAAAAGCCTACAGCAAAGCTCTTAGAACTAACAAATGAATACAGCAAGGTGGCAGGGTACAGGATCAACACCCATAAATCAGTAGTGTTTCTATACACTAATAATGAGCAATCTGAGGGGGAAATCAAGAAAAAAATCCATTTACAATAGTAACCAAAAGAATAAAATATTTAGGAATAAATTTAATAAGGACACAAAAGACCTATGCTCAGAAAACTACAAGAAATTGCTAAAAGAAATCATGGAAGACATAAATAAATGAAAGAGCATACCATTTTCATGGATTGGAAGACTAAGTTTAGTTAAGATGCCAATTCTACCCGAACTGATTTATAGATTCAATGCAATACCAATTAAAACCCCAGCCACTTACTTTGTAGAAAGAGAAAAACCAATCAATTGAATTTGGAAGGCCAGAGTGCCCCTGAATGGCTAAAAATGACCTGGGAGGTCTCACGCTACCTGACTTTAAAGCACATTACAAAACTACAGTGGTCAAAACAGCAAGTACTGGCATAAAGGTAGAGACACTGACCAATGGAATTGAATTGAGGGTTCAGAATTAGACTTTCTCATCTATGAAAACTGATCTTTGATAAGGTGGTCAAGCCAACCCAACTGGGATAGAGCAGCCTCTTCAACAAATGAGGTTTGGAGAAATGGATATCCATATGCAGAAAAATGAAAGCACATCCATATCTCACACCCTATACAAAAATTAACTCAAAATGGATCAAAGACATAAACATTAGAGCTAAGACCATGAAAATTTCAGAAGAAAATATACGGAACTATCTCATAAGTCTTGTGATAGGAGGTGGTTTCTTTGACCTTGTTCTAGTCTGCTAGCTGCTGGAAAGCAATATGCCAGAAACAGAATGACTTTTATAAGGGGGTGTTTATTAAGTTTCAAGTTTAGAGGTCTGTGGCCGTGAAAATGTCTCAATTAAAGCAAATCTATAAAAATGTCCAAATTAAGGCAGCAACAAGAGGTTTCCTTCACTCAAGAAAGGCTGATGAATTTCAGGGTTTCTCTCTCAATTGGAAAGCCACAAGGTGAACATGGTGACATCTGCTAGCTTCCTCTCCAGGCCTCTTGTGCCATGAAGCTCCCCCGGGGATGTTTTCCTTCTTCAGCTCCAAAAGTCTCTGGCTGTGTGGGCTCTCATGGTTCTCGTGGCTCTGTTGCTTTCTCCAAATGTTTCTTTTTTTAAGGGATTCCAATAAACTAATCAAGACCCATTTGGAATGGGTGAAGTCACATCTCCCCCTAATCTATGGTTTATACCCACAATTGGGTGAGTCACATCTCTGTGGACATAATCTAATCAAGTTTCCAACCTACAGTAGTAAATAGGGATTAAAAGAAATGGCTGCCTCCACAAGATGGAACCGGGATTAAAACATGGCTTTTCTAGGGTACATAATCCTTTCAAACAGGCACAGATCTTATACCCAAAGCATGAGCAATGAAAAAGAAATAGATAAATGGGATTTCCTCAAAATTAAACACTTTTGTGTATCAAGTAACTTCAAGGAAAGTAAAAAGGCAACCTACACAATGGGAGACAATATTTGGAAACCACATATCAGATAAGGGTTTAATATCCACAATATATAAAGAGATTCTACAACTCAACAACAAAATGGCAAACAACCCAGTTTAAAAATGGGCAGAAGATATGAACAGACACGTTTCAGAAGAGGAAATACAAATGGCTAACAGGCACATGAAAATATGCTCAACTTCACTGGCTACTAGGGAAATGCAAATCAAACTACAATGAGATATCATCTCACACCCATTAGAATGGGCCATTATCAAAAAAACAGAAAATGACAAGTGCTAGAAAGGATGTGGAGAAAGAGGCACACTTAACTACTAGTGGTGAGAATGTAAAGTGGTACGACCGCTCTGGAAGGCAGTTTGGCGGCTCCTCAGGAAGCTAAGGATAGAATTTCCATATGATCCAGCAATCCCATTACCAGGTATATATTCAGAGGAACTGAAGGCAAGGACACAAACAAACATTTGCATACTGATGTTTAGAGCAGTATTATTCATGATTGCCAAGAGATGGAATAGCCCAAATATCCATCAATGGATGAGTGTCTAAACAAGCTGTGGTATATACATACGATGGAATATTACTCAGCTGTACAACAGAATAAAGTCATGAAGCATGAACAATGTGGATGAACCTTGAGGACATTATGCTGAGTGAAATTATCCAGAAACAAAAGGACAAATTCTGTATGGTCTCACTAATATGAACTGTTATTAATGAGGGAACTTTGAGAGTTGACGTTAAGGACATGGTTATCAGAAAATGGAGTGTGGACATTAGGCATTTTGTGCTGAAGAAATACAGAATGTGCAACAGGACTGATTCCAAAAATTCAGAAATGGATAGCACAATACTATCTGATGGTTGTACAATAATGTAAGTACACTGAATGAAGCTGAGTGTGAGTATGGTTGAGGAAGAGGGGCTGGGGGCAGCCATAAAGACTGAGGCAGTATAACTTAGGTATAACTTAGGAATGTCTAGAATGGACAGTGATGGTGAGTAAATGTACAAATACAAAACCATTTTCGTATGAGGGAGAACAATTAAATGTCAATATTGTCAGGTGTTGAAAATGGATGGTATATAAGGAAAAAGTACCATCAATGCAAGCTAGGGTCTATAGTCAGCAGTAACATTGTAATACGCTTCCACTGAATGTAACAAAGGTGTTATGCCAAAACTCAGTGTCAGCAAGCAGGGAATATGGGGGAGGCGTATGAATTCTTTGTGGAAGAAAAGGAAATGTCTTCATAAAGATTATGGTGGCAAAGGCATGTCTATTTACTTAGGTTGGACTGTATGATGTGTGAACAAAACTGTTTAAAAATGAACAGAGAGAGGGACAATGCAAGTGTAGTCCAGTGGTAGAATTCTCGCCTGCCATGTGGGAGACGTGGGTTCTATTCCTGGACCATGAACCTTCCCCCTCCCCTCTCCAAAAAAAAGTGAATGGAGAGAAGCAAGTGCTAGAGAAAATGTGGAGAAAGAGATGTACCCATTCACCGTCCATAGGGAAGCTGAGAGGTGCGGTCCCTCTGGACGGCAGTGTGGTGGTTCTATAGGAGGCTAGGGGTGGAGTTGCCATATGATCCTGCAGCCCCATTGCTAGGTATATACCTCGAGAAGCTGAGAGTGGGGACATGATGGATTCACAATGAATGGAGGTGGTCTAAGGGTACACTGACTGAGGAATGGAAGGGGAAACTGTGGTGTACACATACAAAGGATGCAAGAAAGAATGAAGTTGTGAGGCATGCAACTAGGTGAATGAACCTTGAGGACAGTGTATTGAATGAAATGTCAGAAACAAAAAGACAGATATTATCATGCCTCACTCCTATGGACAGACTATAATGTACAAACTTGGAGAACTGAAGTCAAGAGCGTGGGTTATCAGGTTGGCGTCTATTGTAAAGGGTCCTAGACTGTAAGCTCTTACAGCAGTCACACATATTCAGGAGGTGTGACTGTTATTTCTAAATTCAGAGATATGGAGCTATTTGTGTATAAGCTGGTCACTCCTTGAAACAATGGGTATTTATATGACACCTGAGACTCAGACTTAGAGCACTGAAGCTATGAAAGCCAGCAGTACTACAGACAGGAACTGTTTAAAAAGTTGAAAAAGGGATCAGACTTTGACTAGAGATATGAATGAAGCTGATCTGGATAGGACTAAGGTAAATCAGAAATCAGGGTAAAGGATGATATGGTCTATATTTTAAAACTTCAAGTTCTGTGTAAGACCAAAAGGAGAGATGTTTATTTGGTGCAAAATTTATATTTTAGGTAGTGCATTATCTAATTTAACTCATATGGTCAGTTTATTTGAACACCATAATTACATGGAATCTTGAATAGGGAGTGAGTGAGATCTTGTTGGTCTGTGCAGGTTAGTGTGATGCCCTGATATATCCCAGAGTAATTTGGGCAGAGAGTTAAAAAGTATTTGCAAAGTCCCTTTGGGGGACTGGGGAGAAAGGAGAAAATATTAAACTTCCCCATCTGGGGAATTCCTGATATTCTCATAAGCAGTGGGACAACTAATTCAATAGTTGAGCCCTCAATCTTCACCTTTATGAAACTTATTCCTGCAAAGGATAGGCTAAGTCTACTTATAATTATGCCTAAGAGTCACCCCCAGAGAACCTCTTTAGTTGCTCAGATGTGACCTCTCTCTCTCTAAGCCAACACAGCAGGTGAACTCACTGCCCTCCCCCTACATGGGACATGACTTCCAGAGGTCTAAATCTCCCTGGCAACGTGGGACAGAAATTTGGGATGAGTCAGGACCCAGAATCATGGGATTGAGAAAGCCTTCTTGACCAAAAGAGGGAAGACAGATATTAGACAAAATACAGTTTCGGTTGCTGGGAGATCTGAAACATAGTCGAGAGGTTATCCTGGAGATTATTCTTATGTATTATCTAGATACCCTTTTTCAGTTTATGGTGTATTTGAATGGCTAGAGGGAAATACCTGAAACTGTTGAACTGTATTCCAGTAGCTTTGATTCTTGAAGATGATTGTATAACTATATAGCTTTTATAATATGACTGTGTGATTGTGGAAAACCTTGTGCCTGATGCTCCTTTTATCCAAGGAATGGACAGATAAGTAAAAAAAATAAGGATAAAAAAATAAGTAAATAATAGGGGGTGGATAAGGGGTAAAAAAAATTGGGTAGATTGAACTACTAGTAGTCAATGAGAGAGGTGAAGGCTATGGGATGTGTGACTTTTTCCTTTTTTAATTTTATTTCTTTTTCTGGAGAGATGCAAATGTTTTTAAAATGATCATGGTGATGAATACACAACTATGTGATGATATTGTGAGCCACTGATTGTACACTCTAGATGGTCTGTGTTTGTATGAAGATGTCTCAATAAAAATATATATATATTTTTAAAAAGTACACTGACTATCAAGCTCTGGAAAACGTACTGCAATTGTTTAATTTGTCCTAAGCCTAAATCTGGGTAAACTTTTCCATAGCTCTTAAAGACTTTTCATTTCACTTACTGAAATTTTATTCACATTTCATTCAGTTATCTTATCCTGAGTCTATTCGTATTTTTCATAGTGATCATTGCAAAGGTATTATTGAAAAAAATAACCTTGATAGGCATTGCCTACTCCACAGTTTTCTAGGCTTATCACTTCTAATCTCCACGCTCAGTAAAAAAAAAAAGAGAGAGAGAGAGAGAATTCTAAACCACACATCCCCCATCCTTCTGCTTCCAGTTTCCATATGTTAGGTCCAGGGGGCAGCAATAGATGGGACAGGAAAAAATGAAGCCTGGCCTGTCGAAGTTTTTAGGTGAGGGCCATGGAATTTTGAGAGTTCTCATGCCCTTCTTTTAACTGCTTCCAATTAGTAGATCTATTTCACCAAAAGCTGTGACTGGGACCATTGGAAAAGGTCTTTGCTTTTTCTAAAATCTGGCAGCCTTCTGTGGCTTTGGGGAAATTCCAGGGCAATTTCTTTCTAATGTCCATGCTCGTTTATAGTAATTACAAAACTAAGGTTCTTAAACTTTGCTACTCAGGGGTTTTTTCTTTTTTTACTTCAGAAGCATGAATTTATATACTTATATAAAGTTGCCTATTATTTCTTAAGCAATTCCAGTGGAACTTTTTTAAAGAATGTTTTTGTTACTTTATTTTGTTATTACCATCTGGAGGTATGAGAATATTACATAGAACAGGCTGACAGACATAAGTAGGAAATTACTTACACAAGAAACACGGAAATAATTTTAAGAGGGACAAATAAAGAATTGAATATACTTTTATGCCTTTTTGCAGAACAGTTTTAACTGTAATGGTTGTATCTTTCCATGGAGCCATTCTCAGGCCATTTCTCAGAGAGAGGCCAGATTGTGTTACAGAAATAAATCTTTTTTCTCATAGATTCATAACTAAAATCTTTTCAATTTTCAATACAGCCCAAAAGTTCTCTTTTTAAAGAATTTTCATGCTCAATAGCCAATTACAAACACTTGACCAATACAAATGCAGTCAGATACCAACTAATTTAAACAGACACTTAACGTTTATTATATTTAAGTAACACACCAATGAATAACTAGTCCAAACATACCAACTAACAGTTAAACAGGTATTAAACACTAAACACACTAATTAATAATTAAACAAGCATCAAACACTGGCTATGCCTAGGTAACACACTGGCTAGCACTTAAACAGGCCTATTTAATTTCATTAAATACCAATTAACTGCTGGATTAGTTATTTTCCAGGAGTGTATTCAACAGACAAATTTAAGTCAAAGCTTTAAACCCCGTACTGCATGATACCCAGAAAACAGAAGGTGTAGTGGTAGAGCAAGGGGGAACATTCTGGAAACGAGACCCAGGTCTAGGGCACTGGAGCTGCCTATTCCACATCCACTTGACCCTGATGACCCAGTCACCCAGTCAGCTGTCTGGACTAGGAACTGAAAACATTTCTCTCTTTGAAACTTCTTAAGGTGACAGAGGGTGTGGGGTGCCGGCAGAACAGAAAAACCCAGTTTCCAAGCCTCTAGACTAAAGAATGTTTAGTGGCCACAAAAGGCTCAGCTTCCAGGCTGGTCTGTTCTACCCAGAACTTCCAGCAGACCGACTTCCTACTTCTTTGGACCTTTTGTCCCATCTGGGTCTCCAAATTATTACCAGGCGAAGGTGGTAGACTCTTTTGCCCATACGCTAAAATGACCAATTCCTGAGACATTAGGGTTTCAAAGAAAGAAAAAGTTTATTGCGAGGCATGAAGAGGAGATCAGATGGCCTATTAGCCCAAAATCTGTCTCCCCAGACTGCAGTAATTCTGATAGTTTCATAACATCAAAAGATGGGCAGGGCTTAAGATAATGAGCGCAGTGGCCCCAGATGATGTAATTAGAAACGATCTAATTACTGCGCGTGCACAGATTGATTACACACTTAGCCACAGAACTTGCAAGAAAATGGTGGAATGAGGTATGGATGACTTGTGTATTCAAGCCTAAGCTACTGCGCTCATCAGGCGGGCCCATTTTGGTTAAATCCACTCTCAGTCACCGAGATAATTTTGCACTAGGGGTGGGTTAGTTCTGGGCTGACCCAGGCCCTTTCATAATAGACATTACGGGCTTGAATGATCACAAGAGTCCAAAGTTGAAAAACTGGATAAATAGATACAAATGAAGCTTATTCACAAGGTTTTACAATCACAAAAGGCAGAAGATAAGGGCTATACAACCATTATCAGAGATCAAGGCAGCTGGATTACAGTTCATTTCAGGCATTTCCCTCTGTCTAATACACCAGAGAGCAAAAGGGAACAATAATTGCTCAATAATTATGCAATAATTCTGTAATCAAAATCATCCCTTATATCCCCATTTCTCGGTTTCAGGTGGGAGCCCCTCACTTCTCATCTCCTGGGCTCAACATGAGGCAGGCTCAGCTCCATGACAGACAGCTCACTGACGGTGACACCTTATTTATTCAGGTATTTCTTAAATTCTCATAAACGAAGCCCTTCAGTGTTTTGTTTACCCTGAATTAAAACAAAAATTCCCATCGCGTGCGCACACCACCATTTTACAGGAAAGGCAGGCAGCTGTCCTGGAGTATGTCTTCCAATTCCACCTGAAGGAAGGCAGCACAAATTCAGAAAGCAGGACTTTCCTTTGCCTCTTTTAAATCCAAATTAACCTAAGATCCAGGCTACCTGGTACAACTTCCAAGCATCCTCATCATTTTGTTCAAACAAAACAGCCTCAAAACACACACACACACACACACACACACACACACACTCAGTCCTTCATGCAAAACCAAGCTTTCCCTCTCTCACAACAAAGTTAAATTTTATAAAGGTATGTTCAGTTCACCTGCAAGACACAGGGCACTTGTGGCTGATTTACTTGCGTGCTATTTTATAGCAGACGTTCCTGTTTTCAGTTGCAGTTATACCTATATGAGGGTCCTTTACTCGGACCCAAGCAGATCCTCTTCCTCTTTCCCTTTTCCCTTTGACATCTGCCTTTCTCTCTCTTTTCCTATCAAACAGCTTCATTGTCAGAGAATTCACAGGCCATAAAATATACACATTTAAAGTGTAAAATTCAGAGGTCTTTAACATACTCACAGGGTTGTGCAGCCATCACCACAATCTAATTTTAGGACATTTTCATCATCCCCAAAGAAATCGCACTCATTAAACAGTTACTCCTCATTTCCCCTTCTCTCCAGCCTCTGGAAACCACCAACCCGTTTTCTGCCTCTACTGATTTGCCTATGCTAGACCCTTCGTTTAAATGGAATCACACAACATATGGCCTTTAGTTGTCGGGCCCCTTTCACTTAGAATACTGTTTTCAAGGGTCGCCCATGTTGTAGCATGGATCAGAGCGCCACTCCTGCTTATTCCCAAATAATATACCACAGTTTGTTTATCCATTCACCAGTCACTGGCCATCGGGATTCTTTCAGCTTTTGGTCTATTATGAATCATGCAAGTTTTCATGTGGGTGTCTGTTTTCATTTCTCTTAAGTGTATCCTTGGAAGAGGAATTGGTGGGTCATATTGTAACTCTACGTTGAACATTTTAAGAAACGGCCAGACTGCTTTCCATAACGGCTCACCGTTTTATCTTTCCACCCGCAGTTGTGAGGATTCCAACTTTTCCACATCCTCGAAAACACTTGCTATCGTCTGTCTTTTTTATTCTAGCCATCTCAGTGACTCTCTCTTTTCCATGCTCTGCTCCCTCGGGCTGCTTTCTCCCACCTTGCCCAAACCATGTCCTCACTTCTGCATCTCAGCCTCCGCCTGAAGCCAACCCAGCAGCTTCTTTTGTCTCTGATGTTCCCCTTCCCTGGTTCCCCTGTTCTCCTTTCCCTCTTTTCCTGCAATGCAAACCTCAGGTGTGCTACTTTCTGCTGCTGTTGTCAATCCTGTGGCCGTCCCTCAACAAACAATTCTTTACAAAATTCTTTATTAAAATAATTAAGCATAAATATTAAAGAACTTGATTTTTATAGCAAATACATATAATGGGTCACCTGAACAAGTGTGGGAGAAGTTGCACCCTTGTAGGACAAGCCTGACCCCCGGGCAGAGCGCATCCCTCAAGACTGGTCTCTTGTGTTTTGAGCATCATGAGCGAGGGCAGCGGGGGGGTGGGGGGCTGGGCAGACACTCCAGGCATGGAACACCCCTCCATGGGAGGCCCCGGGCCTGACCGCCCCGTCCACTGCTGTTCTGGCTCTATACCTTGCATCCCAAATGCTTTGCTGCCCGTTATATTGACTTTTCATCAGGCCCTGCCGTGCACCATCACCTGCAACGTTCTCAGCAGAACAAAACCCAAACTTCCGAGCCGGGGTGCTAGCTGTCTGGTGCTGCAGAACAAAACTCAGTGGCTTAAAAGAACAACTAATATGTGTTACCCCCACGGTCTCCCTGGGTGGGGAGCTGGGCACTCGGCTGGCCTGGCCGTGCGTCTGTGGGGAACACAACGAGACTGGCCCAGGGCAGTTGTCTGAAGACCCGCTGCCGGCATGATGGTGACCAAGTGGACAATGAGTCCTCGTGCTGGTAAGAGGCCTGGTCCAGCCCCCCAGTAAAGCCCTTCGCTCGGGCGCTTCTGCAGGAGGAGCTCTGCGGAGCTTGACCCCCTCCCCGAGTCAGCTGATGCCACCTGCAGCCTGGATGCCACTTAGCTTCACAGGATCTGCCAGCACTGGACACCTCTGAACGCAGGGGAGGCCACGTGCAGGCGCTAGCGTCTGCCCCGTGGTGGTTTCCTCCCTTGTGGGCTAGGTTGTCTCAAGGAGAACCCCGCACAGAAGGTGACACAAGAGAAATGTGAGTTCTCAGAACGGAATTCACCACAGTGTGGCCACTCCTCGGCCTCCTGCTAACGTGTCCCCTCAGGGCTGGGACGGCCTGTCCTGGGGCGGGATGGGGAGCAGCGGCCAGGGGCTCCTCTAAGCAGCCTTCGCGATGGTGATGGGGTCTCCTCTACGCCGGAGTCAGGCGCTGGACCTGCCTTAGGTCTCGGTGCTCATGTCCGGGACGCTGCCTCGGCACAGCCACAGGGCACACAGACCTGATTTTCTGTGCCGTTTCTTTATCAAACTCCGGGGAAGTTTCTTGGGTGTCGCTTTATAAGGGAAGTAAGTTCAGGTAGGGAGTAGGTGGTTAGGGTTAGCGGTCCCGAAGCCGCCAGCGCAGCGCTCATGGGGCAGCGAGTCCCGGCCCTGCACCCCTGCCTCACCCGCCCCATCCACCGCAAACCAGCCAGTGGTCGGAAAAGACGAAGGGACGTGGCGGGGCCACTGGCTGGGTTGAGTCACGCTGCATCTTACTGCTCACCTGAGGCCCCTCGGGGATGGCCCAAAGGACGGGAGGAGCAGAGGGGTGCTGGCCGCGCATGGGAGGACCGGCACTGGAGGTGCCACAACGGACGCCTGAGTGCCCCGGAGATGTGAGCCCAGCTTCGAGGTGCCACCATGTCACCCGCCGCCGCTCGGGTGACACACTCCCCTCACCTGCCAGCTGTAACTCCCCTCACCTGCCAGCTGTAAAGCCCCTCACCTGACACTGTAACTCCCGTCATCTGAGGGCTGTAACTCCCCTCACCTGACAGCTGTAACTCCCCTCACTTGACCGCTGTAACTCCCCTCACCTGATGGCTGTAACTCCCCCCCACCTGCTGGCTGTAACTC
>PVIY010021919.1:0-41696 GCA_004026745.1 Myrmecophaga tridactyla
AATAAGTCGTTTTCAGCTGCTAAGTTTTGGGGCAATGTGTTATGCTGAAATAGGTAATAAATAGACTGCTTCTCCTTGGACTCCTTCAGGGATTTGTCTTCCCTACTTCTCACATTCCCAATGTGGGCAGGAATGCTTTGCTAGCAGCTTAGTTCTTTGTATCCACAATAAGTGACATAGTAAATACCCAATAAAAAAAGTATTGAATACAAAAAAAAAAAAAATGGTGATAATAGTAATACCTATCAGAGGTTGTTGATGTGTGAATTAAATGCTTAAATTAAATTAATTTTAAAGGTTTAGCACTCTGCCTAACATATAAGTGCTTAGTAACTGTTAGATTTTACTTTTATTAAATAATATTTTTAATTAAGTGCTTTATAATCTTCTCTCTTTCCCTATTTAGTTTTTTACTTTTTCCTTTGCATCTTTCTCTCACTGTCTCAGCATTCTAAAGGGATATCATGAATACTTTCAGTTAAATCCACAGGGTTTATGGAATAAACTTAACTACAAAGAAGTGTTTTGAGTTTGTGCTGTCATAACCTTGATGTTAAGGCTATGTCCACGTGCAGAAGTGGTCATAGGATTACACTTTATTCTGTATAACCTTAGAAAACATTAGCAAGCATGTACCCCTTGAGTGAGACAGGGAACTCTAATGCTACCAGGGGAAACCTTGGAAATACTGTGATTTAGGCTTTTGCCTCCTAACAGTGCCTTATCCCAATCTCATATAAATTGGTAGTTGTCTGGGTATTCCAGCTGGAAGCATGGAGACTGCTACTCTAATCTTTTTCTGTTGTGGATTCTTAGAATCAGAATATTAAAGTTGTTGGAAGGAATTGTTGCTAGCCCAGTATTCCTTTCAACTGTCATTTATTGAGAGCCTATTATATGTCAGGTTTTAGTAGGCATGAACTCCTCCGAATTCTGAGAGCCCTTCTAATGATGTCTCAAATGGCAGCCTCTGACTACACATTTCCAATGACATCAAGCTGACTATTTCAAAGGATGCATCACTCCCTTTTCATAGTTAACATAGTTTTTTTAGAGTTGGAGGGAACCAAGGAGTTCATCATCCAATTGTTTCTAGACTTTTTTTTTCTCAAATGAAATCTTACCCAGAACACTAATGTATAAAATGGATAAAAATAGCTGTGCACCGGGTATGACCCTGCCTGCTTGACTGGCCCATCTCACTTCCCCAAGGGGCCTCTACTCAGATCCCTAGGACCCTCATCCAGTAATTTGGATCAGCTCTGATAATTAGAAAGATTTTTCCTACATTGAATTTGTAACTTCCTAATTATTCTAAAACCAGGCCCTTGGAGCAGCACATTATAAATCTACTTCATCATCTTTTTAAAAACCCTCCAGATATTTGAAGAACACCCAGCATACCTCTTCCTACCCGTACTTTATTTTCTCCAAGATAAACCAGCCTCCACTCCTTTAACCTGTATTCAGGTTGCATTTTTTCAAAAGTTTTAGTCAGGAAATACTTTCTTAAGTTATTCTGTTTTTTCTTCTAGCCTTTGAAGATAGAAACTGGAAAACAGAACTTCTCTTAAATGTCCTTGGTGAACTTAAAGTTAGTTTTTAATTCCCCTTCCCAGTCTTAATCTTTTTCTCCCCTGAGGCCAGATACTTTCATCCTCTTAGAGAAAACTGTTCATTATCCAGGACAAAAAAAAAAGAAAGATGTTAAAGACCTTGCCTTATTGGTTAGAACCACACTAGCAATCTCAGTTCCCATTTTAGGACCCTGCCCATTCGGTAGCTCTCCCTCCACAAAGCCGTCCACACGCCTGTCAGGACTAGCAGGCCAGTGCCTGAGCTGCATACCCTCTAGTTAGTATTCTGTTGGCATATCAAGTTTCGTGGGCCCACAATGATCTTCATTGCAGAGACTGCTGGCTCGGTGTCTTGCAAGAAGCAAATGAAAGCTACCCTCTGAAGGGGAGCTGCTCCTCTGGTACACAGAAGCAAGCAGAGCGGCATATGCCCACGTTGCCCAAAGTGCTTCACTTTCATTCAGTATCGAAGGCTCTGATTTTGGGGAGAAATCAAGTAATGGGGCTATTTTAGATGTTAAAATAGAAAATTTCTTGGCATCTGGAAAAGGGGATCTGTGTCCTTCGATCTGAGGCTCTATTTTCTTTCCACTCATTTAAATTGACTGTTCTATGGTTGATTGTGTTGCTAAGTTTGAGATCAACTTATTCCTTTTGCGTTCACCTTCATTCCATATTTTATATGGAATGATGTGCTCAAATCTATTTGGAATTTAATTTCATGAACTATATGACACATAGGAAGTATGAGTTGATGATAATCTCTTGACTTTCTGCATTCTGCCATATTTTACCATCTGTACTACATATGAAAAGTGTTAGATTTCTATTTGTTTGCATGCTGGTTATTAAGAAGGACATACAAGATAAAGGCTCTCATCCTTTGGGTATTGACATTGTAATCAGGAGTTTTTAATCTGTGACCTGTAGACATCAAGGGAATACATGGAAAGCTTCTTGGGATCCTTGAGCATTTTTATGGGTGCATTTTTTCTGGCGATTTTTCAAGACATCTGAGACCAAATAATGGTTAAGAATGACTGAATAAAGGTTTCAAGAGCCTGAAATTGAACTAAATACATCCTCTGATCTGAACTTATAATGGTCATATTGATTATTTATTTATTTATGGAAATTGACTTGAAAATTCTCTATTTTAAAGCAAGCCTATAACTGAATGTCATTGTGCCTTAGGCATCAGATCTAAAGTCTATATAGGAGCAAAGGAAAACTGCAGAGTGCCATCTAGAGGTCTTAACAATTTCACAACTTTCGAATCAGGCCTAGGCTTTCTCCCTGCACAGGGGTCCTTAGCTTTACCAACTTTCTAACTTTCCTCTCAAGTAACTTCAGACTGTAAATATGTATATTGCTTGTATTCAGAATATATATAGATGCTACAGTGGTGGGCTCTAGCATTGCTACCCTGGAAACATAATTTTAATGAAAGCAGAATCTTGTAGATGATAATTATACTATTTTATAGGGATGGAGGAACTACAGTTTTTAGAATCCACACTGGGTTTGAATATAATAACCATAAGGCAAGAACATATTTTTGATGCCTGAGACAAAATTATTTTGATATAGGCACTTGGCTTTGTTGTGTTTTATTTTAAAGTTAGAATAAATTAAAAATTTAATTTAATTACTCTTACTGTTCTTTTAAAAATAGTGACATAGAATGGTGTTTGCGAAATGGTGGAGAAATCATGGGTCTTACAGAGTGTAATTCACCCTGGAAAAAAACAGATCAAGCAGAATTTATATGTATAAATGGGGTGTATGAGATAGTTGAGTATAGCAAGTCTCAGCTCTGCCTTTATTAGCCTTGTGGTGTTGAATACATTATCTAACTTCTCAAAATCTTCCTTTCTTCATTTATAAATGGAGCTAATAATAGTATCTAACTCAGGGTTGTTGTGAAGATTACATGAAATGAAATTGGTAAGTACAGTACTTATCATATAAAAAATCTTTAGAAATTTGCAAAATTTATTTGGTGTTGTTACCACAGACAGACCAGTTTTGTTTTCAGGAAAGTTGTAATGAAGTACAATCATAAAAATTTAAAACCTGTATCTTACAGAGAATTCTGTTTTTTTAAAGGATTTTCACAAATATAATCTCATTTGATTAAATATTCCATAAATATTTATTCATGCATTCAGTAGCTATAAATTCAGCTCCTCTTGGGTGTGATAACCATATTTGGTGTTGAGGATTTGGTTTAGGTTCAGCAGTGAAAATGCCATGGGACTTATATTGAAGTGGGGGGTTTAGGAAACAAGTAGATAAATAAACAAGATTATTTCACCATGATAGGTGCCATGAAGGAAATTCTACTGTATTATATGTTAGAGAGTGATTGAATGGCTCCTTTAGATTAGGTGGTCATAGAGAGCTTTCTGAGGAAGTGACATTTAAGCTTTTTACCTGACTGGCAAGCAGCCAGCCATGGGTAGATCTGAGCAGCAGCCATTCAGCTAAAAGAAATAGCAGGTGTAAAGGCCATTGGGTGGGAGTGTGTTAAACATGTTCAAAGACTAGAAAGACTGCCAGTGTGGCTGGAGCTTAGTGAGCAAAGAGAGTGTTAGGAGATGATGTCAGAGCAGTAGACAGTGCCTTGGAGGCTCAAGACTTTGGATTTTATTCTGAGGGTCATGGGAAGACATCAGAGAGTTGTGGGCAAGGTGGCGGTGACGTGCTCAGATTTATGTTTTGGAAACATCTCTTGTTTTTCTGAGAAGAATGGATTATAATGGCACAAGCATGGAATCAGAAAGGCCAGTTAGGAGACTTTTGCAGTAGTCTAATGAATAAGAAGTGCTGGTGGCTTGGATGAAGTTGTTGATTTAATGGTTCAGTGTAGCTTCGTGGGTAAGAACACCAGCTGAAGAATAAGGCTGTCTGGTTGGAAATCTGGCTTACTAACCTAATGTGATCTTGGACGAGTTTCTTAACTTCTCTGTGCCTGATTCTTACCATCTATAAGATGAAAATTATGATATGGCCTTCCTCCTAGAATTGCTATGGAAATTAATGAAATAGTTATAATTGTAGAGTGCCCAGAAGAGTGTCTGTTAGTACTGCTGTTTTTATCACCATCATTACCAGCGCCACCTTTTTACAAACACTACAGCTGCAACACATCATCCCTGATATCCTCAATTTGCAGATGAGAAAAACTTCGAAACACAGGGTAGTTTTGAAATCCAAATATAGGTCTGTGATTTTCTAATTCATTGCTCTTTCTGCAATATAATCTGCAGTATGAGTTCCCAGAGAACAATAATATATTACCGTGCTTAATGCACCTGTGAATGTTTAAACAACATTGAGCAAATAATAAATCAGGTTGACTGAATCCCACTGTATGGTAAGGAGGCATCCTGTGCCTGCTTCTCTCTCCTCTCACACCCAATGCCATGAAAAACATCAAATTTCCTGGGTTTTGAAGGCAGCTTTTGGACACCTAAGTCGAAAGTATTGATAAGCACGCATATCTTGAGGACCTTGTAAGATACTGAATCTCTTTAGAGGTCATTCAACTCTTCATTAATTGTGTTAAATGGAGCTGTACATAATTTAAATAAATGAAATCTATGGATTATCTGCAGACTCTTTCTGGTCAGAATTTTAGTGAAGGCGTTAACCAGACTACCAGATTTGCATTTCCCTTCTTCACCTCTCACTGCCTTTGCTTAATGCTGAGTAAGCAATGAGATGGTTAAGGAGGAAGAAAAACAAATTAGAAGTGAGTAGTTGAAATTTCACCTGTTCACGTTGCTCCTAGTTCCTCCATTCCACCGGAGCCTCCCCGAGCCCGAGACTGAAGGCAGGCTTTTGTCTGTTGCAGAGTGTGAGCACTTGATCCGCCACATGCTGGTGTTAGACCCGAATAAGCGCCTCTCAATGGAGCAGATCTGTAAACACAAGTGGATGAAGCTAGGGGATGCTGATCCCAACTTTGACCGGGTAAGCTGGGCACCCCTTGCCTCAGGAATGCCTCTTGGAGCTACTGCCATCTCTTTTGAGTGTATTGCAGACAGGCCATGAGTTGGCATTGGGAACAGACTATGGTGTAATAATAAAGAAGCAAGTGAAGCAGGAAGGAATTTAAAACTAGCTGAGTTGTTGGAGAGCAGTGATTTTAGTTTATCATTTATCCCCAAATCATAGTCCGTCCCTGGCTTTTGATACAGTCCAGCCCACAGTTCTACAGCTCAGCTACTATGGGGATTTCTCCTTCCTCTTATCTTACTGTGTTCGGTTCAACAGCTCCTGTACTATATCTTTATTTAAACATTATGGCCATTCTAGGTACCCCAAGGAACTTAGGAGATAGGGAGATGTTGCCTGCTCATGGCTGAGTACCCACACAGTCTTGCTGAAGACTTTGAGGCTAAACGGTCTTAAGTTAGGGGGCATAGAACAGTTAGGTCTTTGTATATGATGTGCCAAGTTGACATACATAGTTGGGGGATTGACAGTTTTGCCTCTTTTTATGATTTACAGTTAGGTCTTTGTATATGATATGCCAAGTTGACATACATAGTTGGGGGATTGACAGTTTGCCTCTTTTTATAATTTACAGTTAATAGCTGAATGCCAACAACTAAAGGAAGAAAGACAAACGGACCCCCTGAATGAGGATGTCCTTTTGGCCATGGAGGACATGGGGCTTGACAAAGAGCGGACACTACAGGTATCTCTAAAGGAGAGAACAGAGTGAGGTGTAGCAGTTCTCCTTCTATCCTGTCTTTTCCATTTTTCCTCCTTCCTGGGAACTTGGTTCTTTTTGTTTTCCTACTATTTTTCTTCTTCTGCCCCTCCCTGGAGCTTGGAAAGAAGGTGCTGCGGTCTTCTCATGTTATTATTCAGAGTTTGGTCATTGGCATGCCATTTCACCAGGGGTTTTCACTCTTTTCCCTTCTCTCTTGGTAGTCATTAAGATCAGATGCCTATGATCACTATAGTGCAATCTACAGCCTGCTGTGTGATCGGCATAAGAGACATAAAACCCTGCGTGTTGGAGCACCTCCTAGCCTGCCCCGAGCCATGGGTTTTCAAACACCAGTCAACATCCAGGTGGGCAATAACTCCAGAGACCTGATTCAGGACAAGTAACACCAGGGGGAAAGCTTAGCCATTGCTCACTAATCCTGACTCAGAAGGGTTTCTGATTCTTCCTTGCCTCTGTCCCCTCCCATCTGTCCTCTCTTCCTTTGTCAGAAGTCAAGCAAAGATCTGAACCTTTCTTTAATGGAGAGGATGGAAGGGTGTTCCAATAACAATAGTTGCATTTCATTTTAAGAAATAGCAAATCACTGGGAGAGACGGTGCTCTCTAAAGAATGCTTCCTTGTTGTGGCGTCTAAGGGCAGAGGAACTGAAGAGTCAGAGGTAGAAACGCAGGCTTTAGCAATCAAGAATACTTTGAAAGACTATCATTATTTCCCTCTAGCACCTAAGGTATGTTTGTTTGTTGTGTGTATTGCTTCCCAGGCGGAGCAGGCAGGTACTGCTATGAACATCAGCGTTCCCCAAGTGCAGCTGATCAACCCAGATAACCAAATTGTGGAGGCAAGTAGCAACTTCTGATAGTTGTCAGCTGAACCCTTTTCTTTTCCATATCCTTGCTTCCTTTCCTTGTGCCTTATTTCTGATTACTCTTAGTTCTCATTTGGTCTTGTTTCCCTCTACTTCAGGCGGATGGGGCAGTGAACTTAGACAGCGATGAGGGTGAAGAGCCTTCCCCTGAAGCCCTGGTCCGCTATTTGTCAATGAGGAGGCACACAGTGGGTGTGGCTGACCCACGGTAAGCATCAGGCCAACAACCCTGCTTGACACCAGGGCAAGGAATCCCCATGTGAATTCCAGTTCCTGCTACAGCACAAGTTTCCTTCTTCATTCTGTTCTCTAGATGAGATCTAATCTCACCAAGACAAATTTTTCACCCAGTTCAGGATCTCTGATAGACCAGACTTGATAAGACTAAGAGTTACAAAGCTGCCTTTAATGGATGGTGAGCCGTTAGCCACCAGCACAATAATCACAATTAATGAGAGTACTTTGGTAAGAGCACGATAGTATCTTTATCTTTAAAACTCATCTATTTGACAGCTTTTAGAGATGTGGTTTCCCACATATCCTAATGCAAGACTCGCCTAGATAGGGAGGACAAATGATGATGTAATATATCTATGTAGAAAATTAAAAATTAAATTAAGTGACCAAGAATCTGAAAACACACTGAACAAGTACTAGTTTCTAAAAGTGTTTTCCCAAAATAGTCTTTCAGGATATTCTCTGATGCTCTCACACTGGAGAAGTAATCTGTAGTTCCATCCTTGGATGTTTTGAAGGCCAACTCTCTATTTTTGTTCTGCAGTTGAAGACTTTCAACATTGAGAATAGCTTTCCTCTTTTCTGGTTGGTTTCTTTGCTGAATAGGGAAGAGAAGGTTATGGTGAGAGTTCTTGTGAGAGTTAACTAGGGGCAGAGTCAGTTTTTTAATATATAATCTCTTTTCTCTGGGTAAGTTTTCAAAAAAGGCTCTCATGTCTTCAGATTTACTTGCTTTACATTTCTAGTTGTCAGCCTACAATAAAGCAGGCAGTAGGGAAACATTCTGGCTCCAAAGACTGTGTCAGCTGCAAAGGGGTGGAGTCCTTGTGTTGCTTTGTTAGTGGAAAGATCTCTTATTTTAAAGTATGGTGTAAAACCTACTGTTGTAGCCTGACAGCCCTGCACATCCAGTACTTATCTGTCCTATCAACACTGACAAGAATAATTGCATTCTTTCCCTGGTGAATCAGTTGCTACTTCGGGTAGCCATTGTTTTAGCGGATGGCCTGTGTCCTCCAGAAACTTGCTGTTCACCTCCAGGCTTTGAAAACCTGAGCTGGACTAATGCCATTATTTCCTCTTGGCTCAGAACTGTTGGTTTTACATGAGTGGTCAATGGCAAATAGTGATCTCCAGTCCCAGAGAGTAAGATCCCAAACATTTGGTTTCTGCCTTGCCCTGGGACCATAAAGGGAAATACAAATTTAGGGGGGAAGTTAAATAAAACTAAACTTAGCACCATCAATTTTGGGACCTGAGCACTTTTGAGTAAGAATTACCTAAACTTCTCTGTTCCCCCATTTTGTCAGCACGGAAGTTATGGAAGATCTGCAGAAGCTCCTACCTGGCTTTCCTGGAGTCAACCCACAGGCTCCGTTCCTACAGATGGCCCCTAACATGAACTTCATGCACAACTTGTTGCCCATGCAAAATTTGCAACCAACTGGGCAGCTTGAGTACAAGGTACCTGGATATGGGAGAGGGTTTGCCCCAGAGAAATAAACTTTGAGAGGCTTTGAGGGACCTTGCCCAGGATTAAAGGGTTTCCTTTCTAGAGAAAGTGGTTTTTCTTTTGCAGAGCAGCTTGGGTGAGAGGAACAATTTCTCTAGTCTAGATCATGATCAAAGGAGCTCTTCGTTTCGGTAGACTAGAGTATTCCTGTTCTCCCTCCTAATGTTTCTCCCCATCTCACCAATCTGTCCTTCCCATTCTACTCCTGGCAGGAGCAGTCGCTCTTACAGCCACCCACCCTACAGCTGCTGAATGGAATGGGTCCCCTTGGCCGGAGGGCATCAGATGGAGGAGCCAACATCCAACTGCATGCCCAGCAGCTGCTGAAACGCCCTCGGGGACCCTCCCCACTTGTCACCATGACACCAGTGAGTAGCAGCACAGAGCCTAGCTTGCCCAGAGGTTTTGATAAAGAGATTGTGGGTCTAATGTTGAAATTCCAAGGCGTCTCCAACCTACATTTCTGAATTTCCTCTTTCTTTAAACCTATGATGCTCAATATATTCCCCTTTTCCTCAGCCTAGTAGAATTTCCAGACTTAATCTTTGGCAAGCTTCTTTCCTTTAATTAAATAATTTCTATGCTGAACCCTGCCCCTGAAGAGCCTCATCCTCAGCGACACCCTGATTAAGTTCTGCTGCGTCTCTGCCTGCTTCTAGGCAGAGTGGCAGTCATCTAGCTTATGGCCTTCTCTTAGATGATTTTTCCCTGCTGCAAGGTAGTTGAATTGGATAGTTCCAGCTGTATGCAATTGCTTTTTAGATTGATTTCCAAAATTACCTTCTCACTAACTATTCTTTGAATAACTCCAGCTTGAATCTTCGGTACAAACTGGAATCACATGATTATTTGACTTTCATGAACTCTTCCCTAGTCAGCTGGTGTTTATGACAGTCATTATTAAAAGATTTTTTTCCTTGTCTGGGTTCTGTTTACTGCAGGTTATTTTCCTGTCATAGGTAAATTCATTCATTCATTCATTTAAAATTCATTCATTCATAGTACTGTGAGATTGAGTATTAACTATATCCATAGCCCTTACAAGGTGTTTTAGGGCAGTGCTTCTAAATTGACACATTTTTTTTCCCTCAGTCTACCACAGATGAATACTTTTGCAAAATACAGTAAAATTGAATTATTGGAAAAACAGAATTTTAGAAACATATAAAATAAAAAGCTAAATTTTTTCATTGCTATAATAGATAGAATCATTCTGTTAAATTCTTATAAGTTTCTAAAAGTTTTGGTTTCTCTACTTAACCTTAGCACAGACTGGTAATAATACAGTGTCGGACTGGAACAGGTCCATGGGCCACACTTCCAGAAACACTGCTGTTATAAAAATGAAAGAATTGTGTAGCCTGGTTCTTGGCTTTACCAGGCTTATGCTATGGGAAGACAAGATCAACAAATATGAAAGACTTGAATAACAGTAAAAGACCATTTGTGATTAAGTGCCACAGTGAGTAACATGGATTATTAGGTGGCAGAGTCGGTCAAGGAACAGCAAGATCAGTGTCAGGTGAACAGGACCAGCTTTATGAAATAGGGGGTGAATTACTCTAATTCACTGTTACCTGTTTTTGTCAAGATCACTAACAAACTCTTATTGATAAATCCAGTGGACATTTTTCATCTTTATCATTTTGGACCTCCCAACTCTGTTACTCACTAGGGCCCTTTTTTCTCCTTGAAATATTTTCTTCCTTTGACTTATGTGACACCATGCTCTCTTTGTTTTCCTCTTGTCTCTCATTTTCATTCTCCTTTTAGGCTCTCTTTCTGCTTGTCCCACGAAGTTGGAGAAATGCAGAGTTTTATCTTAGGTCCTGCTCTTACCTCACTTGACATACTCTCTGGATGACCTTGCCCACTCCCGTAATTGCAGTTCCCGTTGAGTCTCCAGCATTAAATGCTCTTTGGAAGACCATGTGTGCATGTGCATGCGCGCCTGTGTCTGCCTGCCTCCCGGACAGACGTAGTTGGTTATCTGTCCCACAAGTACCCACAATTTTAATTCACAGTGTCCCAAAAAGAACTTACCATGACTCTGAAACCTGTTCTTCTTCCTGGGTGACAGTGAATGAAATTGTCATTCTCCTGGTTAGATAAGCTAGAAACACGAGTTTTATCTTTAACTTTCCCTTATTCCCATATCAAATTGTTTACCCTCCTGCTATAAGTTAAATATCTTCTCTCCATCTCCATTGCCCTTTCCTTAACTCACACCTCTGTCATCTCTGGCCTAGATTAACACAATGGCCTCCTAACTGGCTTCCTTGATTCTGGTCATGTCTCCTAATCCCCACTACCAGCTGTTTTCACACTGAACTAAGGTGAGCTAGCTTTCTAAAATATAAATCTTAGAACATCATGCCCCTCCTTAAAATCCTTTAGTATTCACCGCTCGTTCCCTCAGAATAAACTTCTCAACGTGGTATTCAAGGCCATTTATAACAGGCCATGGTGTTCCTCTCCTGCCTCATCTATAGCCACTTCCTGCCTGACTCTGTCCACTCCACCCTTGTAAAGCTTTAGTAAAGGAGCTGGAAACTCTAGAAGCATTCAGACAATGGAACTGTTCCAAAAGTGTGTTTTTTCTTCCTTTGGCTTTATTTTGTTCTGGATCATCCATTTGAAAAATGTTATTTTGTAATACTTGAAATTTGATTTTTGGTCTGGTGCCTGAGGCATGGTGATTAGGTGAACTCCCAGGCTGTGGGTAGTTAGCCATCAAGGATGCCCAGCGTTCCAGTCCCCATGGGGATGGACCAGACAGTGGCAGTGCTGCAGGGTTTGTGGTTCTCATTTCACTTTTGTGTTCTGGTGGGTGACAAGTATTTTTGAATTAAAATTACACAAATATATGTTATAAACTAAAATGTATTTTTTTTAATCCTAATTTTTTTGGAGTTAAGACATTTATACTCTGGAAAAACATTAATATGAAACAGGTCAGTTCTCAGACATTCCAGGTGAATGATCTACTACTGTATTTTCACGTCTCCAGACACCACAGACCTTCCCTTTTCTCTTAGCCTAGAACAACATGACCCCTTTCTCTCTTTGCTTGGCTAGCTCTTATTCCTTCTTCAGGACTCAGGTTAGGTGTCACCTCCTCCAGGATGCCTTCCTCAGTTCCCAAGTACCCTCATTAGAAGACTTGGTCGTGCTCTCTTGTAATTGCCCATTTACTTGTCTCTGTCCTCTGCTAGAATGTAAATTGAGGGCAAGGACTAGCTCTATAAATTCACATTTTACATAGTAGACATTCAGCTGTTTGTTGGATGAATAAATTCATTAATGAAGACAAAAAATTAATATCACTTGAGCAAGGTAAAAATGGGAATATAGAAAGATATATATGAAAGTTTTATATGACCCAGGCATCCTAGAAAAGTTTTGCAAATAAGAGAATTAATAGAAAGGCCTGCCACAAGTCCAGTCTCAGGAATAAACCACCACCTTGAGCCTTTCCTTCCTGTCTCTCTGCAGGCTGTGCCAGCAGTTACCCCTGTGGATGAGGAGAGCTCGGATGGAGAGCCAGATCAGGAAGCTGTGCAGAGGTAATATGACATCTGGCAGTACTTGCAGAACGTCCTTGGGCAGGCTCCCCCTGCAACCAATGAAAGGTCACCTCTGCCCAGGGAGGTGGTACAGTGCAGCTTCAACATTTGTGTTGTCTCTTTTGCTCAAGCCAGATGGCATGTTCCTCCCCACATGGAAGTTCATGGAAGACTACCCAGAAAATTTCATTTTTTGTAAGCGCTGTTGGAGGTCCCTAAGTGACAGGAATAAGCATAAGAACTTTTTTTCTGCTCCCTCCTTCCTTCTTTGCCCCCTGCCTCTAACTCTAATAGTATTCACAAAGGCACAGACCCTACTTCTACCTGCCAAGAACTGTTTACTGAAAAGGAATTGGAGATTTGGGATGACAGTGATCCTAGCTAGTCTGGCCATGGACCAGACTAGCTGGTATGGACTCTTCCATTCCAGGAGAATGAATAACTCTTGTACTGTTTGCTGTGTGTTTCTTTCATATGCTTGTACCAACAAAGATATACTGGGGAAAAAAAATGTAGGATTTGGGCCAGGGACAGATGCAAATATCCATTGTTTGCAGGACCTGGTTAAGAGATGCCTAATTCACTGGCAGTGGCAGTGACTGCCAGGCCTGCAGCACTGTTCATTGCCTCAGTGCCATCATGGGTCATTGGTACCATGCATACCCCTTGTGGCAGCTGTCTTTCATATTTTCAGGGGATGGAGTTTGACCAGAATCCAGCATGTATTTTCCCAGAAATATAGGTATTCTTCAATATTACATGCTTTTCATTTGAGGGAAGTTGAAATAAAATGATTTTCATGGGCACTTGGAGAAACATTGGGTGTCTTTATCAAATGAATATTAAATCACTAATGGCTTATCCTTTGGCAAGTTTACATACCACTAATCGCTCTGCACTGTAACTGTTTTTAGCTTAAATGGGCAAATTATTAAGAATGAAATGAGGCAATTTTTTAAGAACTTACTATTTACTGGCTAGTACTCTCTTTCTGCCCCCCAGCAACTCTGAGCGCTGTTCTTCAAAAAAGAATCTGGTCCTATGACCAGCAAAAGAGAACAGTTAAATCAGATGGGTGGTGGCAGGTGGGCCAGCTCCTTCTACAGCTTAGCCAGTAGGAGGAAACTTGTGGTGACTTTTTTTTTCTCTTGATGCTGATGATACTCTAGTTTGCTGATAGCAGGGTCCAAACAGGTCCTGCTGGTGTCATGAAGATCAAGGAAATGAGAAACAAGGGTCTTTACTGCCTTCCTAACTTAAATCGACAGCAGTTATTTTATCTTCTTTGTTTTGGATTTTACTTCCTCTAGCAACACCTCTTTCTTTGTTAGACCAGCATTTAAAGGGTAAAATGTCCGTTGGTTTGATGTAATAAGAAGGAATAATGCTTTTTTAATTTACACTCTAAAAAGAGCAGCAGTGGTAGGGAAGACATTAACCCGACAAAGGGGACTGGTGTCATGAATAGTATTGACCAAGCAGTGGGTCTGAAAGGTCTTCATAATCAAATTCATCAGCTTAGAGAATTCTTCAGCTTTTGAAGCTCTTCTGTTTTCTTGCCTGATCTTCTCCCACCTCAAAACAATCCTAACCATTTTGTATGGTTTTATTTCTTTATCTTCTAGAGATTGTTCATTCCCTGTGGTCAACATCAGGTTTTCTTCTTTGATGATTCAGTTACCATCATAGGGCATGAGGGAAGGGGTGGTTTTGGAACTTTCTTATTCCCAGAAGGAAGGATCTCTTTTTCTGTGACCTGGAATAGTGAGGAAAATCCCAGAACTTGGAACTTACGTAATCAAGACACAAGTATGGAATCCTCCTGAATATCTCCCTTGGCTCATCTCCAGGAACGATCCTTAGGGCTCATTTCCTCTGACTTAGAGAACCATCTCTTTATTTTAGAAATCTGGAGGAAAACAGGAATAAAATTAACAAGGAGAACAGAAATTCTTTTGTCGAATGGAAATAAGTAGGAAAAATTAATTCTCTTATCTTTGTGAGCTAGATCTGCATTCTTATTCGTCTCTTTAATGGCTACTCTTAAGTTCAGAATCAACTCCTTCAATGTTAAGCCAACTTTTGTTGGTCAGTTAAACCTGTTTCACTTTCATCCAGTCAGAGATCTGTTTGCCATGAGCCCTTTTTAAGCTCTGGCACTATTTCACTCTGAGTGCTTTGGATTAACGTCTAATGCTTCTTGCTGAGGAATATTCCTGTCTGTCTTTTTTACTATGAAATGTGCTCCTGCTTGTTGCAGGTACTTGGCAAATAGGTCCAAAAGACATACACTGGCCATGACCAACCCTACAGCTGAGATCCCACCGGACCTACAACGGCAGCTAGGACAGCAACCTTTCCGTTCCCGGGTCTGGCCTCCTCACCTGGTACCTGATCAGCATCGGTGAGTAGCCACTTGAGCTGTGTGAGCCCCTTGAGGCTCATTGGACAGGCACCCTTCTGATTGGTCTTGCAGTGACAGTGACAAGCATCAAGGCTTTAAGTAGAAGCCAGCTGCCATCCTGAACTTACATCTACTCAGCACTAAGCAATACACAGGGCAAAAAGGTTTTCTACTGGGCCCTGAAGCAATATGAGATTCTTCCCCTTCGTTACCTTACAGACCTGCTTATTGTCTGTGATTTGTTCCCATGCTTGTAGACGTTGACTCCTAGATGAATTAAACTTGAGACCTGCAAGCAGGTGAAGCACTTGAAAGGCCAATTGGAATAGGAGGACTTGTAGCCATATCACCAGACTTGACCTTTAATAGTCCATCTCCTTGAAAAGAATGAGCATTTCATATCATGTTCTTGCTAAACAACGAGCTTAGATCAGTGGAGGAAAAGACATCCCTTCGTGAATGATAGAGCAGAAATGCTGCATCCTCTTGAGTTTTGTGCTTGAGAAGTCATCCTTTGACTATTCTTGTGACAATATCCTTTTGCTAGGTTTCTGTTATATTTATAATTCATTTTCTTGAAGAAATAAAAACATATTGATCCTTCCTGACCAACAGAGCTTCTTGAAATTGAATCCAAATAAGCCTGGAAACAGAGAGGAATAACACTCGGCTAAATTATGAAAGTGATTCTCTTCTATGAAACCTTGATGGCAAAAAATCTTAGCTATATCCATTCTTAAGCTATCCCTAACTTATGGACCACCTTTCAAAACCACCACCACCTGCTAGAGCTTATTTTATTTCAGTCTGTTTTGGGGGAACAGTATAAAGCAGTCCTGTTGGGCGAGGGTGAAAAGCAGTCAGGTTTCAGGGAAATTAGATTTAAAGGGGTGCTGTTATTAAATCTTGCCACCAGCTCACCCTGGCAAGCTTGGCACAGTGTTTTTATTGTGGCTAGTTAACCACTGGGCATTGATGTGATCAGTGAGACAGGTGAACTCTGAGCATACTGAAACATAATTAGTGCCACGCTGGAACTCTGAGAGAAGGAAGAAGATAAGCTTTTATAAATGACTCTGAATAACTTAATAAAAATGATGTTTTAGGAGTATCAGGAATGAAGATTCTCCAATACAACTCTGACGGCATAAAAAGACAATATTTTTTCTAAAGAAAATCTCTCAGGACTACAGTGTTAATTCACATCAAAGTGTACTTGGGGTGACTTATTGAAGAGCTGTTCTTGTTTTTCTTCTTCAGAAATTTCCTATGCTTTCTCAATAGCTCTGAGCGCTACACTATTGCTTTTAATAGACTCTTTATTACTTCATTTCTGCTTGTTGCCATCTTCCCTTCCCCCACTGCCTGACGGTTTTTCAGCCCTGTTAGAGTTTATTGTTTAGTTTAAGTCCTTTGCGTATCCTCTTTAATTCTAGGTAAACCTCAGGAGAGGTATTCTCAACAGGAAAACATGAAGATCAGCATATCTCCTCGGTCAGCCTTTGTCACAGGGCCTATATCCTGTTTACATTTGTTACTAAAGGAAGACCAAATTGGCCCACAGCTCCAGTTGTGTGGTTTCCACCCTGCCCACAGCATTGTCAAGCCCTTGCCTACTGGAAATCTGTCTGTTGTCTGTTTTCATGTGAACTCTCTTGGTAGAGTATTTCAGGGGGTTCCTGTGGCCAAGCCAGTTTGAATTGGAAGCAAATAAATGCTTTAGGAGCAGCAGATTGTGTCATTTGTGCAAACTCAGCATGGCTTGACAGGGTCGCTGTAAAATCATGGCAACAGGAGAGATTAAAGTTGGTGTTCAGGGGAATGGAGAAGTTTTCCAAAGCCATAAAGACTAAAAACGAATGGCCAGGAGAGGTTATTAAACTCCCTTCATTTTCTGTAGGTAATGAGTAAAGATTAAAGAACAGCATATATACTATTCTTCTGGAATGGAATAGATGAAATTGAACATGATGACGAAGAAGGGGTCTGATCAACCTTTTCAATCTTGGAAATATGTGATTTTTAACACAAATTTAATTTATTTTTTTTGCTAACACAAGATGGATCCCAAGTATGTGGGGAACCAAGTCCCTGTTTGAGCAGCCTAGTGGGAATATCAGCCTCATATGAGACAGTCCTGAATTTGAACATAATTGCCAATAAAAATAAAACTCAGCTGTTATTAACAGTGCTTCCCAAATGTGCAACTACATCAGAACTGTTCCTGTGAAGCTGCACTGGGCTCAGTCTGTTCATCACCTGAGCTGGCAAAGTCATGAAATACCTGAGTCTGGAATAGTTTTGTGCAGTAGACTGTACTGACTCCTTGAAGAACACAGCTTTCTGAGCAATTCAGGAGTGTGTCCATTATCAGGAAATGTTGAAAGCGTAGGAGTCAAGTCTTAGGAGAAAATCTCAGTTCCTTGCTTTAACTCAAAAAACCTGAAATAGAAACAGAAATAAAAAGTACTGAGGCAATACTCTGAAGATGCTTTCACAATTGCTGTTGGACTTGTATGTCAAAAAGTGACTTGTCTTTTGTGTTACTGAAACCATTGTACCTTTGGCTCATTTCATGAAGACAGTAAGTCATCCTTAGAAAAAAGAGGGTGGGGGGGTTGCACCAGCTGCTGGAATTCTCTTGACAATTCTGCACAGTCATCAGATTCCTCTTAGTCCCTCCCTGCCTTGAGTGTATTTGAGCTCTCTTATTCAAAGAGAGCTTATTCAGAACCTACTTCCTCAGCTATGGCTTTTCTTTGGTCCAAAATAAATAACTGGTGAGGAGGCAGATCATGACACCCAGAGTTCAGTATCAAGTTATCTCTGCTGTGAACACGGGACCCTGATCCTTTCCATCAGCTGTTGGAATGCTGCCTTGGCAGTCTTTTATCTGCTTACCTCAAACCTATGAACATCTCTTGCTGATTATGTAATAAGTGTAAGTGTGAGCCTCTAAGCCTGTTGCTGTCTTAGGCATTCCTTATCAATAGCTTGTTCTTTCTTACTGTGAGATACTGGCTTGTTCTGAGTGAACAGTGGGGGTTTGAAGGTAATCCACATAATTTCTCTTTGGTTAGGAGGTTGGGCAGAAGTTGCTGCTCTGAGGAGTTAATATTCACAGTAGATAACCTTATTTTGAGTTGACTGGGTACGTGCAGGATATTGAGGTCCACCCTTGGGATCAGAGGCCCCTGTCCTCCCTGCTCCCTATTCTGTAGCACAGAACTTGAGTTCGACCATAAAGTGGGCTCTTGCTTCCCCTGGTCGTACAGAGATCAATGCTTAGGGAAAACTTCAGGTCAGACGGTGAATTTTATTTCTAACTGCACAAATAGAGATATGATTGTAAATGCAGGAACTCATGTGCAGCCTGGGCCCAGGGGATATTGAGAAGCTCTTCTCCCTGTGGTCTAGTGTATTTGTAAAAACTGGACTCATTTGATGCCACAACCTCATCAGCCTTGGAAATTAAGCCAACTAAAGGTAGGTGGAAATGGAAGATGTACACATGCAGACTTCTCAAAGCAAGCAGAATAGGGAAACGACTGACTGTGGAAACGGCCTAGTATGCAAGGGCACACATGCAGCCAGCCCTCTCTCTGTTCATCTGGAACAGCAGTCCCTGTGTAATTTGGGCAAATCCCCTAAATCCTAGCCCCTAACGTTCTCTTCCCATGTATTCAGCTCTACCTACAAGGACTCCAACACCCTGCACCTCCCTACAGAGCGTTTCTCCCCTGTGCGTCGGTTCTCAGATGGGGCTGCAAGCATCCAGGCCTTCAAAGCTCACCTGGAAAAAATGGGCAACAACAGCAGCATCAAACAGTTGCAGCAGGTAATGGAAGAGATGACAGGCATCTCTGGAGAAACGTGGGTAACAGAGGCCAGTATTGCAGAAGGCCTAGGGTGTTAAACATTCTACCCTTTGTATCAGCAGACTGCAGGTTTAAAGGTTAAAAAACAAACAAGCAAAGAGCATAGCTTTCTTAAAGTCTTTCCTTACTTCTTGTTATGGAACGCTCTCCCCAGGATCAAATTTGCTTACCCTATAAAGGGACTAAATTTTTCTCTTGCCTCTCTAGTTCATTGGAAAGGAATTTCTGGACTTAGGTTTCAATGGGAAGCACCAGGGAATCACTGTGCCACCCTGGCAATCCTCTGCTAGTATGTGGGCAAGTGGGTCTTGTTGGAGCCTGCTCTAAATTGTTACCACCTGGCCCCCTCTCTAGCTAGTATGGAATGATGCTCCCAAAGGATGGAAGCATACCTCCAGGCTTCTATAAAGGGCTAATTTCTTTTCTGCCTTCCTGGTGATCAAGCTTCAAGTGGCATGTGCTTTGTACAGAGATTTCATCTTGCACATAGGCCATCGTTGGTGTTTTCCAGGGTTCATGCAGAACAGAGCATTAATATATTTAGTACCCACACATCTATAGAAATGGGTTAATTATTGATCAAGGATGCTGTTCTTCTCTTGTGTCTTTCTGCCCATGAGATCTTGGGGCAGATCTGCGTCTGCTGAGATCACTGCGTGGGGTGGAACTGGCTAAGTCCCCTCTGTATTAACTGCTTTCCCTTCAGGAATGTGAGCAGCTGCAGAAGATGTACGGGGGGCAGATTGATGAAAGGACCCTTGAGAAGACACAGCAGCAGCACATGTTATACCAGCAGGAGCAGCACCATCAAATTCTCCAGCAACAAATTCAAGTAGGCCTTCACTCTTTGCTTTCTCCAGCTTATTTGGAGTTTGCTTTCAAGCTGACTTGCCTGTAAATTTTGGAGATCACTCTGGGAAAAGTGGAGTTGAATTATGTATATGGTTGACATGTCTGAGTAAAGGGAATCAGACCTTTTGGTGGATAATAAAAGCCTAAATCTCAGTCACAGATAGTTCTTTCTGTTTCTTCTTTTCCTGAAAAGAGCTCTGATTAACCTTCCAGCTCACAATGATTTTTTTCCTTCTCCCTGTATGTTTTAGGATTCTATCTGTCCTCCTCAGCCTTCACCACCTCTTCAGGCTGCATGTGAAAATCAGCCAGCCCTCCTCACCCACCAGCTCCAGAGGTAATGAATCATTTTGTTTTATGCCTAAGTATGGTGTCCTTGGCCTGACTCACATGGGGTATATTGTCTTGCTTTAGCATTCAACTTGGAAGAATCTATTTGGAAAGCAGAGAAACCAGTTTAAATTCAGGAACCTTTCTGAAATCCTGACTTTATGTCACTTCACTTTCTTAGCTTGGAGAACAAAATAATCTGATCTCTAAGATAGGAAATCAGGCACAATCCCACTATGAATTCTGCCTCCTTGGGAAGTCTGGTAGAACAAGATGTGGATAGGTTTTATGTAGTCTATGGTAAAAGATGTATGGGTTTTCTACTGGGAGACTTATCAAAAGGAAAAATAAAAAAAAGTTCCTACTTGTATGTATTGTACAGCTGACACTAACTTCAAGGTTGTACTCTCAGTTCAGGAAATTTATTTAAATTTATCTCGTTTTTCTGTGTTTAAGGTTAAGGATTCAGCCTTCAAGCCCACCCCCCAGCCACCCCAACAACCATCTCTTCAGGCAACCCAGTAATAGTCCTCCCCCCCTGAACAGTGCCATGATCCAGTCTCACGGTGAGTGGAGAGGTTTAGACTGAACCATTATATGCCACATGGAGGAAACGACCATCTTGGTACTGAGCTCCTTGAACCACTGATCTAAAAGATAGACTAATATAGTGTTTAAGGGTGTGGGCTCTAGACCCAAAAGGGCCTGAGTTTGAATCCAGGTTCCACCAACTTCTTAGCTGTGAAACTTTAGGTAAATTACTTAACTTCTGTGTTTTCTCAAATATAAAGTGGGGATAATGATAGTATTTAATGAACTAATGACTATAAAATATGTAGAACAGTCTCTTGCACAAAACCGCTCTTAATAAAGGTTAACTGTTATTAATATTTTTCAAAACTCCCTTCAGCCCTACCAAAAGAAAGCTGCTACCAGAACCTACCCTATTGTCAGGTCTCAGTTAGGTTATCCATTGTGTGGGTGGGATCCTCTCTTGGGGGTGTTTAGAATGAGGGTAAAGATTATTGGATTCTCGTCCAAGTCTTCAGAAACTGATGTTGTGAGGATTTATCTATTTCAAAAACCTGGCAATCTCTAAGCAGTGCCACACAATCTAGATCCATTGCCAGTGGATTGCCTAGACATCCTTCAGAAAAGTCTGAATTGCCTAGGCCCCTCCTTCTCAAATTGCAGTCCCCTGGCTCCAGTTAACAACATCTGCAGGAAAAATAGAATTTCAGTTCCATCCCAGGCCTGCTGAATCAGAATTTACATTTTAGCAACGTTTCCAGGCCATTTGTATGTACGGTAAAGTTTGAGAAGCACTGCCTGAGACCAGAACTACTTAAAATATAATCCATGGACCATCTTCCAGGTAAACTCATTAGAAATACAAATTCTTGGGGCTCCACCCAGACCAACTGAAACAGTTCTGTGAGTAGAACCAAGGGATCTGTTTTAGCAAGTTCTCTGGATGAGTCTTAGGCACACTAAAGTTTGAGAAACCCTGCTCTAAATGATAATTAGGCTTGAGTCTCCTCATTAGCTTCTGTTATTTCCAGCTGTCAAGTGATTTGGGCCTTTGGTCACTTTGGGGTTCCTTTCTCTTCAGGTGCTGCATCTCCCTCCCAGTTTCAAGGCTTACCCTCCCGCAGTGCAATCTTCCAACAGCAGCCTGAGAACTGTTCCCCTCCTCCCAACGTGGCACTAGCCTGCTTGGGCATGCAACAGCCTACCCAGTCACAGCAAGTGACCATCCAAGTACAAGAACCTGTTGACATGCTCAGCAGCATGCCAGGGACAGCCGGAGGCTCAGGCGGGCGAGGTATTTCCATTAGCCCCAGTGCCAGTCAGATTCAGATGCAGCACCGTACCAACCTGATGGCCACCTTCAGTTATGGACACCGACCCTTGTCCAAGCAGCTGAGTGCTGACAGTGCAGAGGCCCACAGGTAAGGCTGCTCAGTTCATCCATCCATCCAGGTGATCCAGGTGGGAGGAAGCCATTAGGGAGAGAGAATGATTCTGCCTGGGTTGTACGCTGAAACCACAGGCTTCTTGTTTTGCCCTTTCTAAAATCAGAGTGGGATAAGCTTAAATTACTCTTATAACCTATTTATTGACCCAGAATCAAGATGCTTATGAGACAGCGGAGGGAAATGACAAAGCTTTTACTGTTTACTTACAAAGAAGAAAATAGCCTATTGGAGGAGTTTGTAAAAATCTAGTTTCCCCTTTCTGTGCTTTTAGATTCTTTCCTTCTCTGTCACTCTTGTAAGAGATTAGTGCTTCTTACTAGCTCCAGTGATGTTTCAGAACAGGCCAAGTTGTCACCTGGAGCTGGATTGTTATGCACCCAGTGTCCTCAGTCACTCGGAAGTCATTGGCCCAGCAAATGAGGGTGTGAAGAGGGATGATATGTCCCCATCTGCCCTGTGTTGCCTTGCCTTCTTTGTACCAGTAGGTGCTCCCTACTGAGGAAGACTGGTAGCTGTTCCCCAGGGGAGACTAACATACTGGTTATGTGGATGCCTGGTACTTACTCCCTTTTGTGTCTGCAGCTTGAACGTGAATCGGTTCTCCCCTGCTAACTACGACCAGGCGCATTTACATCCCCATCTGTTTTCGGACCAGTCCCGGGGTTCCCCCAGCAGCTACAGCCCTTCAACAGGCATGGGGATCCCTCCAACCCAAGCCCTGAAAGTCCCTCCACTTGACCAATTCCCCACCTTCCCTCCCAGTGCACATCAGCAGGTGCCGCACTATACCACATCAGCACTACAGCAGGCCCTGCTGTCCCCCACGCCGCCAGACTATACAAGACACCAACAGGTACCCCACATCCTTCAAGGACTGCTCTCACCCCGGCACTCGCTCACCGGCCACTCAGACATTCGGCTGCCCCCAGCAGAGTTTGCCCAGCTCATTAAAAGACAGCAGCACCGGCAGCAGCAGCAGCAACAGCAGCAGCAACAACAAGAGTACCAAGAATTGTTCAGGCATATGAACCAAGGGGATGCTGGGAGTCTGGCTCCCAACCTCGGGGGACAGAATATGACAGAGCACCAGGCTTTACCTTATCAAAATGCTGACTCATACCACCACCACCACCACACCAGCCCCCAGCACCTTCTACAAATCAGGGCGCAAGAATGTATCTCACAGGTTTCCCCGCCCACCCCACCCCATGGCTTTGCTCGCCATCCAGCCCTAGTGCATTCGGAGAGCATGGAAGAAGACTGCTCGTGTGAGGGGGCCAAGGATGGCTTTCCAGACAGTAAGAGTTCAAATACATTGACCAAGAGTTGCCACGACAGCCCCCTGCTCTTGAGTACTAGTGAACCTGGGGACCCTGAATCTTTACGAGGAACTGTGAGCCATGCACAGGAATTGGGGATACATCCTTATCAACATCAGCCGGCTGCTGCATTCAGTAGGAATAAGGTACCCAGCCGAGGTAAGAGTTCTTTCAGAGTAAAGTCCTGGGCCAATCTGCACCAGTTCGGTTGCCTCAATGATGTTATCTTTTTTCTGTGTTCCTAAGAAAATGAGAATACCTAAGATGACCTCTGAGACCTTTTTGGAAAGAAAAGTGTAGGAAGTGGGGATTGGTGGGTAAGGGAACTGTTTTCAAAGTAAAAAGATAATAATAGAAAATTAAGATATATTATCTACCTCGCATATTCATACCATGGTTTCTTAGACTCCAGAATTTGACTGTTGTCAAAATAACTAATTTTACTTTTGTAATTGAAGAATGTCAGCAGTGCTAAGGAAATATGATTTAAATAATATTGGACCAAAAGTCAAAGTACCTTAATTTTTATCTTCCCTCTTTCATGAGGCTATGACCTTGTTCCTTAAACTCTCCAATCCTCAATTTGCTCATCTTTGAAAAAAGAGCAGGAAGAATAATGGTCCTTTACAGAATATGGATGAGGATTACAACTTGTGTGTATGTGCATTTGTGAGAGAGAGAGAGAGAGAAGCAGCACTTGATAACCTGAAACATGATATAGATGTAAGGTATTATTACTCTGATTATTGCATCAGTGAGCAAAATATAGACTATTACAACCATCATAAGGGGCCCATTCCATTTTGTATCACTTTATGAGTACATTCATTTTCATTCTAAAGAAGATTAGGATTACAGAAAGTGTTCTTATGTTAGAATCACAGCATTCATCTTTTGCAAAACTAGGACTGATATCCACCCCACTCTCAGTAAATCTTACAGTTTACTGCTCCTCACTTGCCATCCTGGGAATACAAATAATGAATCTACCAATAAAATACACAGTGCTGAAAGTGAGCATTTCTTCTGTCTTTCCCTTTCTGGAGCTACCTATCCTTTGAAGCCAACCACATAAAACTCATCTCCTGGGGAAATTAGATCTGGTGGCACAGAAGCAGGGTAGAAGACTTTGCTCTAAAGCAAGTTATATGAAAAAGACTTAGTGCTTTCAGGTTGTGCCACTGTGCGCTGATAGGATAGGAGGTATGGTTGTGTAAAAAGCCAGTAAAATCTTGGGCTTTTGAACAGATAGGTGCCATCTAACCCAAAGGACTTCTGTACCGGGCAGATGTATTGTGCTCACTTGAGCCTGCTGTGTGTCTAACACTTAAATGAATAAGGATGATGGGAGATTTCAGAGGCAGGTCATATGTAGAACGGCTAATACAGCTAGCTAGTCATGTTTACACTTGGAGGCTGGTGGGCTAAGGAGAAACATCATACCTGTCTGATGGAAGAAGAGATGAGTGTTTTCTGAGTTCACATTATGGGGCAGAACCAAGATCAGGATAGAAGAACTTTACAGAATGGGCTGCCTCAGCAGCCTGGTAGCCCCCTGACTCTGGGAGTGTTCAAGCAGAGATGGGATGGTGGTATCAGGGATGCTGCAGAACAGCTTCCTATTAGAATGAGAGCTTTCAGCAGGTTTACCATACTATATTTGGAATAAAAAGGAGAATAGCTAATAGTTCTATAGGTATTTCCATATGTAAGTTCATTGGATCCTCAGGACAACCCTATGAGTTGTAATTCATATTATCCCCCATTTTACCATGTAGCAGCTGAGATGCAGATTAAGTAATCTTGTTGCCTAAGGTTAATGGCTACTAAATGGCAGCCAAATCTGAGAGATTGAGTTCACTCCCCCAGAGGCTTACTGAGCACGTATGGGTGTGCAAGCCACTGTGCCAGGCACTGCGGAAAGAGCACAAATGAAGCAAATGGTCTACCCACCACTCCTACCCTCACCCACCTATTAAAATGCCTTTTGAAGCTTTCCTTGAGAGCTGAAGAAGTTGACAAGGGTGTACATGTAATCACCTTTTTTCAGTATTGTGCTGGATGTATGAGCCAGAAAAATTAGGCAAGAAAATTAAATAAAGGACATGCCAATTGGAAAGGGGAAAAAAAATGCCTTTTGAAATGTTTTTTTTCAAAAATTTTCTCCAGTTTTTTTTCACTCTTCCTTCATGTGTGACTCATGTGTCCAGAGAGGCTGGAGGGCTTAAGTTTGTCCACAACCCCCAACCCTACTTGGTACTACTAAAGTGAGGCAGAGTGTGGTTGGTACAAGCGCTGGGGGGGCCCCAGAGGAGGGAGAAATTAATTGCAAATCAGAGGAATGGAGTAGGTTTCCAGCAATATAGTGGCTTTGGGGTTGGCTCTTGGTGGATACAGAGGATTTTGCCATTTGGGCTCAGGAAGGAGGGGAGGCAGGAGGAAAGACCACTGGGTGAGAACGTTTCAGGGATGCTTTGGGGCAAAGCAGGCAGGCTTGGTTGGTTTGAAACGTGGTACACATGAAGGATTTAGTGGGAGCGAAGGTCAGAAGTTTTCTAAAATAAGAGTGAGCTAGATCCAGCTGGAAAGGACAAGAATGGTGCCACACGCACAGTTCACCTGGCAGTTTTTAAATCAGTATGCAGGCCTTTCAGTCTGTGTGTCTTACCCCCTCTTTGAAGTTTAAGGCCTTCACTCTTGCCGCTGTACTTCACCATTGTGTTTCTGCGGACAATTCCTTTCTACTTTGTCCTCTCACGGAGTTACACCCTTAGTTCTCTCCTCCCTCTTCCTTCTCCCCTACCTTCTTCCTTCTGTCACCATCACTGCCACCATTCCCCACCAACGTTTTTCTGGTTTCTCAAAGAGTCAGGCCATAAGAATATCCCTAAAGGTTTTCAGTTCAAAACTACCCCGTCTTTGAAGCCTCATTGTAAGTTTTGCTGGTATCCTTCCCTAAAAGTCTTTTTTTCCTCTTATCTTGTCAGTCTAGTCTTTGTAGGAGCTTTTCTAGAAGCTCCTGCCCTGCTTGCCATTTCATTGGAGATCTTATTCTTTCTTCTTTCTATCCATTTTACTTTAAAAGGCCCCCTAAAGTTAGCCACAGAGGACGCCTTTCTTGCCTAAATATTGTTCACCTAATGCCTTTCTAGTGTCTATTCCTGTTTTGTGACTTTGGGAACCACGTATCTAATTATCTTTAACGAATAAAGCCACATGTTCATTACTGTGTGAGTTTAGAATTCACTGTAGTGAAATAATGCAACAGATAAATCAGTAGCCTGGGGATGCTTGGTGCTGTCCGAGTTGAAATCCCTGGTTAGTTTGCTCTGCCCCTTAAAACAATTTCTTATTCAGAGGAGTCCCGGTTGTCCTTCCCTAAACAACTTGAGCTTACCCTGTGACCCTGGGTCTGTCTTGTAACTTCTTCCACTTCTTCATGTGTGTAATGGGGGCTATTAAGCTCAGTGCTCCCCAGCACCTAAGGAAAGGAGAATGGATTTTGTATTTATACTATGTTTACTCCATGTCAAGCACTGTGCTTGGTGCTTTCAACTGTCACACATTTATTTTTCACAACAAGCCTGGGAAGTATATGTTATGATTTCTTTTACAGTAGAAACTGAGGCTCCACAATCTCTTCTCCCTTTAACTTGATATGATCCCATTATTTGTGCATCCTTGGAACTTCACATTTATACCTTACCAGTGAATCAGCAGATAATCTGTACTCACTTTTACCAAGAGATAAGGAGTGTGGGGAGCCCACACTTGTTTATCTCTTTGGAGAGGAAGGAATGCCTGGTGTTCTCATTAATAATGCCTCCATCTCTGTAGAGTTAGTCATTAGTCCCAGAACACTTCCACTGTTATTTCCATGAAAAAGCAAATTCAATGATATTTATTGAATGAATATGTTGAACAAGACTCTTATAGGTGCTGTGAAGAAACAAAGATGAAAAGACAAAGGACCTTTCCTCAGAGAGCATATACCCTGTGAAAGAGAGGTTAGATAAGCTCATAGAGAGCTTTAACATGAGATGCTATGTGTTGAGTGCTATACGAGGTATCATTAAAAAGAGTGTTGCTAGTGTGAATTATCTAAAATTTCTTAAAGTTAGATGAACAGGGATAGCTGGTGTAAGTCCAGGAAAATTAGATGCCATCAATCAGTGTGCATGGTTACCTGTTTTCTTTAAAGCTCTTTACCACCAGTCATCCTGGGGCCAGGCACTGCCCAAACACTGAGCTAGGCAGTGTGCCAAAGGTTTGTTTCATTGTGTAGAAGTTTACAGGCTATACACACCCCATGCTGCTTATAATCTTCCTTTTGTCATGTTATGTACACTTGATGCTTTATATTGCAAATAAATAAGAGCAGCAGCATAACTAGCTTACATAGTGAGATTACCAACCTGAACCCACACAAAAAGAAAACCACAGCCTTTTTGCTCCATGCTCTGTCAGCTCATGCAGTAAAAGCAGACTTCAGGCCTTTAAGAGGGATAAAACTGTTAACACCCTGGGAGGCTTTACCCCCAGAGCCTTGAAGAGTAATACGCACACATGTCACTTCTCTCATTTTCTCTTAAAACCCAGTAAATGTGTAAGGAGAGTCAACATTGACAGATTCAATAGGGAGTTGTGCAAGCTGCCCCAGAGTTCCCTCGGCAAGTGGGTGCATTTGTGCATTTCTTCTCTTGCATGATCAGATGATCATCCCACCCCCTGTACTCTCACAGCTTTGCTTTGTGATACCCAAGCATGCGGCTCTCAGGAGCTTCCTCCCCTCCCCATTATTTAAATATCTTTTGGTGAGCTTGACACTTCCTCTAGCTACTGAATTGGCAGAAAGAGCTCAAGGTGGGAGCCTGAGTCTCCTGTCCCTTTGCATTGCTGTGGGTTGGTCCACTTACGCCCCCACCTGCGCAATAGATCTCATCTATAGTGTAACAGAGGATGGGACATCTAGACTCAGAAGTCAAAATTCTTACTAGAAGCAATATTTTACTTGTAGAGTCCTTTACAGTTTATAAAGACCCTTTCACACGCATTATCTTTTCTCAGCCCCCAAACAGCCTTCATTTTGCAAGTTAGGAGAGATTAAATGGCTTACCCAAAGTCATTCAGTCATACCCTCTGTTGGTGATGGAGCCAGTCCTGACTACAGATTTTCTGACCCCCTAGTCTTACATTCTTTCCTTTATGCCTCCTTGACTCCTTGCCTCCTATTCTGCATTTGCCAAGCACATCCTCCAAGCACAGATGCTGTTTTTTCCAGGTCTTTGACCTACTGATTATATTGAAACTTGAGCAGACAGTGCACTGCTTTGTGACTCAGCTCCTATTAATACTCTATTTCATCTGGTTTTTAACTCGTTATTTATCTCCCCTCAGTCAGATGCTTCTTCTCTGAAAGTTAAAGTTTCAGTAGTTCATTTGTTCATTTACTTATGGGTAAATTGTCCTCACAATTGTGGAAGTAGGGTCCTGTGATAAAATCAGTTCCTTTGTTTATTTTTGTCGACTAGTTCAATATGCTCTTAACAGCTCAGAAATAATATGTCTGGAATAAGGATAAATAATAATCTTTATTGAGTGCTTACAGTGTACCAAGCACTAATAAACACTTTACATGCCTATGGAGTAGGTAGTAGATAAATGAGACCCAGAGAGGTTGACGACTCACCCAAGCTTCCTTTCCTTGGGTGGGAATGAAGTCACGGTTCCAGCCCAAGTCTTTCTGTTCGCAGAGCTTGTGCTCATGATTGCTATGCCCAGCTCCAGGAGAGTTAGGAAGTCTTGCCAAAGGATTTGTCAAGTGATAGCCCACTCTGTCTTGGGGGCACTCTCAGGTCTATTGGCGTCAGATGTGAAGGCTAGGAAGTGCAGCCAACGAGGACAGGATTTCACATGCCCTTCCTAAAGGCAGAGCCAAAAAAAGAATTAGTGTTTGGTTTGGAGAAACTCCATTCTTAGGGATTAAAAAAAAAAAGGAAAAGAAGATTAGAACACTTAACAGACAAACAGAAAAAACATTGAGGCCTACAAAAGAGGTAGGCAGGATCTTAAGTTTCAAGGACCAGGGCTGTCTACACCTTGTTTGCTGTGCCATTTCTTCATGTTTGATAATGAATCTTTAAGAACCCATAAACAGGAAAGTCCTCAGGTTCGTCTCTGGTGGGGAACAAGGAGGTAGGTAGGACTTATGAGATTTATAACTAACTCCATAACCAGGCTTGGAGGAAAAAAAAAACCCAAGGAATTAAGTGGATGATGGTAGTTTATCAAAGAAGAGAAAATAGGCATTAGTAATTACTTTGAAAAAAATAAGCAGCAGCTGCTTTTGTTGCCTCTTGGCAAAGCAGGAAAGGGAGCCAGTTCCTCATGCCGCAGAGCCAGCGTTGCACCACTTCCTGCCAGTGGTTTTTGCTTGGCCCTGGGGCCAGCATGTGAGCTGTGCCCACTGAGAGGAGTTGGGCTATGTGGGTAGGATGGGTGAGCTAACCCCAAAGAGCAAATCCTGGCATAGGCTTTCTTTTATCTTCCTCTGTTTTCTGGCTTTTAGCTCTCATAACAAAATAGTTGGCTTCTGGCTATTCCTTTGACCAGTTTGCTCAGAGAACTTCTTAAAGGTTTCTCACTTGCCTTCTTCTTTGCTAGTTGGGAAGCTCCCCTCTCCTCTAATTTTTCTCCATTATGTATAGCGTATCAGGTAATTCCCCTCCCTTGCTATCCTACCTCTGCCCGTAGGCCCAGGCCTAAACCTGATTGTTATAGGAGGGATGTGACCATTGGAATATGTGACCTTTTAACCAATACTCAGGCAGTACATGTTACTTTCATTATTCAAATAGATATTGGAATGGCACAGGTAGCATCAAAGCTGTGTTTCCTAATAAGAACAACAGCAATAAACTTGCTCTTACTTTGGGTCAGCTCATCAGGAAATAGGCCCAGTAGTTGGCAAGGAGCTTATACTTAAAAAACTAACCAGGCAAACAAAACATATATTCAAGCCTCAGCCGTTAAAGACTGGGGTCAAGAGTGCTACCTATAGGATCCTGTCATCTTTGGTATGACTCTGACTCATTCGTTTACAACTCCTCTTTCTGAAATCCAGTCCATAGAGCCACCTGACTCTGATTGGATGCCGACTCATGTTGAGAGCGACTCTGATAGGATACTACTACCTCATGTTGACAGCATTTATTGAAATCAGTTTAAGAGATAATGATCCACTGGGTGTTGGACAATATTCTGGGACACCGAAGGCCTGCAGACGTGCATAACATACTGTTCTTACACTCAAGGAACTTTTACAACCTAGTGGAAAGGTCTCAGACAAGTCCACCATTGAACTTGGCACCAGGGATATTGTTAGAGCTGTAAGAGACTACAATATTAAGTCTTCTGAAATTTAAAGGAAGAAAAGATCTTTTTTCTGTTTGAGAGAAAAGGGTAGTTTCATGAAGAAGATAACATTTGAGATAGACTAGAGGGTTAGTCGGTTTGCACTGACAGAAATAGAGATGGGAGAATCAGGCATTGTCACACAGAGGGAACAGTGAGAGCAAATGCATAGAATTGTGACCAGATGGGGGGAGTTAAGTAGCCCTATTTAACTGGAGCTTAGGACATGTTAAGGAGAGTAGTATGAGATGCTGATTGGAAGACAGACTGAAGCAGTATCTGAAAAGAAAGTGGGCTACCCCACAGAAAGATTCACCTTTGTAGGGTAGTGGTAGGGGGGATGGCTAGGGGGTTGTTGTGGTTAGGTAGACAAGAAATAAGAGGCCTGGACAGAGGCACTGTGATTGGAAAAGGGTCTGAATTGACGAATATTGCAGAGGTAGATTCTTCAGATTTCAAGTTGACATGGGATCAGGAGTAAGGAATCAAGACCCGGAGAAGTCACACCTGGAAGATTAGGAACATGAGGCCCCAGAACAAGGGTGTCTGAAGGAGATGGTTGTGGGGAGTGTTTCTGAGTTTGGAATTGGACATATTAGGTGTTAGAGGCTGGCTGGATATCCAGAGATATCTAGATACCTCGTTAATAGTTGGGATTATGGATCTGGCATTTCAGTAGTTCTTTATGCAAAGGCAGTAGTTGAAGGCATGAAAATCACCACAGTAAATGTGGGGGTAGGGAAGTCAAAGATGCATGTGAGGAGTGTTTCTTGTAAAGGGCAGAGAAGCCATAGGTGGTGGGCATGGCAGTTAGAGAAGAAAAAAGAGTTGAGGATGGTACACTGAGGTAGAAGCCAAGGAAAGGGAGAGGAGGTGTCCACAGGATAGAGGCCAGCCTCCCAGGCTAGAGATTCTTAAAAGCTCTCAGTGGTTTCTTATGTGCATCTGTGTTTGGGAATATAGCACTAACAAGTCAATAGAGAAAGAAGGATCAGCCAACCCCCAATAAGGCAGGATTTGTCTCTTAAGGGCATAGTCCCCTCATATAGGGGATCCTATTTGCTATAGTATTCGGTGCTGTCAGGCTGGTCCATCCTACTCTCAGCACCATCACTAGCCAGCCAAGGATTACAGTAAGCACCTGTGGTGGTCCTTTGTTTGCTGTCTCTGGCAAGACATTTCTTTGGTAGGAGCTTATGTTCTTGGGAGAAACCCTCAATTTCCTGACCCTCATTTTCTCTGTCTTCTCAGAGTCTGTCATAGGGAACTGCATGGATAGAAGTTCTCCAGGACAAGTGATGGAGTTGCCAGATCACAATGGGCTTGGGTACCCAGTACGCCACTCGGTCAGTGAGCACCACAGGCCCCGGACTCTCCAGAGACACCACACAATCCAGAACAGCGACGATGCTTACGTATGTTGGTCCCCTCCTACTTCTCAGAGGTGTGGGGATCCTGCAGTTTTAACCTTGAAAACAGAATCTACTCCTCTTCTCAATCAGAGTCTAGCATCTCTGAGAATTATAGGGACATCTCTTTGGATCACCCTAACAGACCAGCCCTTAATTCCAGCAGAATCCTAGTAAAATCTCTACTCCGAATTTTAGACTGAGAAATTAAGAATAGTTGCTGTCTGTTCTCTATAGTCTTAGTTATTAAGCTTCTCCCCAAACATGCTAAATTCAAGCCCCAACAAGTGAACAGTGGGCTTTTGGTTAGTTTTCTGCAGCTACAATAAACCTATTCAGTTAAAGGGAGTAGATCAGGCTCCTCAAGCTTAGCTTTCCTAGGGCTCACTGCTAGCACTGCACTAATACAGTAGCAATTAGCCCCATGTAGCTATTCAAATTACACTTAATTAAAAACTTAATTAAAATTTAATTCCTTGTTCACACTAGTCACATTTCAAGTCCTCAGTAGCCACAGGTGGCTAGTGGCTACCATTTTGGACAGAGCAGATACAGAATATGTCCATCATCACAGACAGTTCTACTGGACAGCATTGCCCAAGACAAACTCCTAATGGAGATGGGGATGGGATTAGAAACCTGGTTTTAGGACAGACAGATGTCAAGGGGATCTAACCACAGCTAAGATTCACCACCACCATTACCCCACCATCTGTGACACACACACATAACACTCACATAGCACCTTCCACTGGGCAGAGGCTGAGGCATTTTCCCACACTGTCATCATTGCAGTGTTCCCCTTTGGATGGAGCTGAAGAAGGGGAGTCTGGGTGGTGCGGCTTGCTATTGGTGTCCTAGCCTGCCCTTCACCTGAGGGCTTTTAAAAGGATCAGCTGTCTCTAGGTGTCACCTGAGAGTCACATTTTGTCTACTATCCTTATTTTTTTCCTGATTGTTTTCTTCAGGTGCAGCTGGATAATTTGCCAGGAATGAGTCTTGTGGCAGGGAAAGCACTTAGTTCTGCCCGGATGTCAGATGCAGTTCTCAGTCAGTCCTCACTCATGGGGAGCCAGCAGTTTCAGGATGGGGAGGATGAAGGTAAAAGGCCTGATGCACGACGTACCACAGAGAATTTCCTGGGGGGAGGCCCTTCCTCTAGTTCACCACTGGCTGCTCCCCTCTTTGAATAGAGTGCATGGGGAGGGAGAGCCACAGCATCCCATGCGTTCCAGATACAAAGCCCTTCCCCACTTCTCTTCCACAGCCTGAGCACACTTGTAGTAGGTGTGCATTCTGGTAGAGTGTACGTGTATCACAGTTTTGTTTCCAGTGCTTTGTTAAGATACTTCTTTATAAGTTTTTCTGCTTATGATTAGAGGGCATTGTGTCTCAACAGAAAATTTCTACCTCTCCTTAGACCCAGTAGAGGGAGGGTGTCATAGTATATAAAGCACGGACCTTGCACTGGACACGTCTGTGCTAAGTATTGACTCGACCCTTTACATCCACCTCAGGCAAGGTGCTCACCCTTTCTGAGCCCCAACATCTTCATCTGTAAAGGGGCAGAAGCAAGACAGCTTATATCCTAGATTGTCCTCTCAGGGTCAGCTGGTTTGATATCTATTAAGTGCTTAGTCCAATGCCTAGAACCCAGAGTGCCAAGTAATCAGCATCTGCCAGCTGTAAAATTGTTGTCTTCACCTTGGAGACGACTTTCTGAAGGAGCAATTGTCTTCTTCCACACTGCATGAATTGATAGTACTTGAAGATGGGAGAGGGGAGAGGGAACACTTAGAGGAGAATACAGGAGGGACCCTGGGCCCAGCCCGTCAGTCACTACACAGATAGAGGCCTTGCTACTAGGTGCTCAGGCAGATAACTGCCTCCTCTTCTTCTCTCTCCCCCTTGCCCACCTACCCCACTAACTCCCTGCTCATCATAGCTGTTCTTTTTGGCCTCGTAGAATGTGGAGAAAGTTTGGAAGGTCATGAGCACCCAGACCTGACTGATGGCAGCCAGCATTTAAACTCCTCTTGCTACCCATCGACATGCATTACAGACATTCTGCTCAGCTACAAGCACCCCGAGGTCTCCTTCAGCATGGAACAGGCAGGCGTGTAACAAGAAACAGAGTGAGTATCAACCCAGCCAGGGCCACACAGCCCTTTGGCCCAGTGCCAACTCTGGTTCCTTCTGGGGATCCATTCCATGTGTGCGGGCCAGAACTCTGAAATTAGTAATGCCACACTTCCCTTGGTGGCCTTCCCATCTTGTGGCTTTTTCACTAAGCACTGTGCTGGCTGTTTTGTAAGGGAGGAGGGAGGGACAGAAGAAATGGTGGACATAGACCTTTGGTTTAATTATGGAAGACAGGACACAGGAGCCACCTTGTGTGATCAGTTCTGTAGCCTCCCTAGGGGACAGAGGTGACATCAGCAGGGTACTGAGGAAAGGAGGTAGTCCTTGAACTCAGTCCTAGAGGATAAAACTCAGCAAAATCCCATGTCCAGCCATATTTCTCGTGACTATGCAGACGTGATTGACACACATTCCAGACAGGGGAAATATATGACCAGAGGCCTGTGGTAGAAAATGGTAAGTAGACGTTTGGCTGGAGTAACCCCTAAAGGTACATAGTACCTACTACTATGTCTTTGAAAAACCTTTTTCAGAAAAAATCTTGATGAATGTTATGCTTTCTGGCAAATCCGTAACAGAACCTCTTAAACACATGAGCTAAAAGTGAACCAGTTGTATTTTTTTTTAAAGTTTTCAACAGAATATCTGAGCATCTCTCTTTTCAAACTAATTCTGTGTCTCTGCTCTATTGCAGGTTTTGTGAACAGCTTGGGAATGAAAAGGTTCATTTTAAACCAACAGTATCTAGCAGCATTGCGCCAAATCGCCATTGTGTTTCTCTCCACCCAGAATGTCGTGGCTTCTTTCCTCACATTCAGTTCATCAGTGTGCTGTTCTTTTGGGTTCTGAGGGGGTTTAGCCATGTTCGCGTGTATGACCAAATCACCAAGAAAATAAACAGGAAATCCATGTTCTCCACCTTTTGTGAAGGTGTATTTGGTATATTTGAGTTAATGGTGGTTTTTTTTTAACTTTAGTTTTTAATTGCTTTATTTTTGGTATGTTTTCTTTTGGAGGTGTTTTTCTTTCTTTCTTTCTTTCTTTTTTTTTGTTGTTGTTGTTGTGACAGGAGAGCAAAGTAAATAGAGTACAGAGGACTCAGAGCCCCCTCCATTCATCTGCCAGGATCAAATACTGAAGGATAACATCCTCTGGAGACTTGGGGGCTGGGAAAGGGAGAAAGGGAAGGGGTGGTGGCCTGTGACACTTAGAGAACCGAAAACAGAAGCTAAGAAGCCCCAGGCCTGGAACCTGGGGAGGTTCTTTACTGCTGGGGTCCATGGAAGAGCATGAAGAACCAGATTGGACCAGCCAAGATCATGTCACAACTTGAGCATGGAGGCTGACGGGGGCCTGGCGCTGATGGGTTGCCAGTTAGAATGTCTCCATTTGGGCCCCCCTTGGTGAATAGCTCTGCTCCCCTCTCTAACCTGACGAGTTGGTTCCCTTTACCATCCTGCTGGCTGTGCCATGTACTAAACGCCCAACAGTGGGGCACCTTGCTTTTGTGTCACTTTCAGTCTCATTTTATAATGTGCTATAAAAAGGATTGTTTCTCCTTTTATATATAAATATAAATATATATATATATATATACATATATATATATGCTTTTCCCTTTCAGCCTCTTTGTCACCGGCAAGAAGAATAGGAGGTTGTCTTGGGTCCTGCTTCTCTCCTAACCTCCTCCTCATCCCTGGGCATCCTCAGCCCTTATTTTAATTCTTGATCATGTAGGAATTGTTTTTGGTAATGTTGATATTGTTATTATTATTGTTATTATTAATAATAAAGACAAAAAGAATTTTTGTTTAAAAGAGAAATGTTTAACCAGATTCTGTTCTATCTGAATTGTGACTTGCACCTTTTGTTCAAATGGTTTTATTTAGCATTGTAATTGTGGACAGTTCTTACCTGTGCCAGTGACAGATGTAATGGTCTCCTCCTGTTGAAGCAGTGCATGTATAACAGCTGTTGTTTGTGTCATTATCTTTATTTTTCTTCACTGTTAGAAACCAAAGTCTTGTCTGCTGGCTGGGGGCTGAGAGGGGATCTGGGTTATCTCCTTCTGATCTTCAAAACAAGACAGAGATGTTAAATATTCTGACTCTTGATCCTTTTTTTTGGAGGAAGGAGGATAAAAGGACCCCAGTCCCCTCCTAGTCTTTCATCCTGAATTTGCACGGAAGAAAGCGGGTGCCCAGCATGGCCGTCCTGAGGTTGCTGACCAGACCCCCATGCAGACTGCCCTACTCCACTGATACTGGCAGCTCAGTTCCTGGACCCACTATCTCTTGAATGGATTTCTGCAGTGCAAAGGCCTTTCTCGAAATATGTCCCATATTTCTATGGTCCCCAGTCTTCCCCCTCCCCATTTGGTGGGACCATCAACTGTTCACCAGAAGGGGGCTACCAAGAAAGCCCTGAAAGCTTCTGTTTGGGCTCATTCCAACCCTGATGCCCTTCAGACTCATCCCCATCCTACCACATGCTCAGCCTGTTTACATGATACTGTGTTGATGGAAGAGCAGAATGCCACCCTCCAGCAACCAACCAGATGAAAGCCAGTGAGCCTGTTAAGTGTGCCATCTTGCGACTACATTTTTTAAAAGAAATCATTGCTTTGTATTGTAGTAACCAATATGCGCAGTATATGTTGAATGTATATGAATATACTTTCCTATTTCTGTTATTTTAAAATGTCAGAAGTATTTTTTCTCATTTATGTTGAACTAAAAGAGGATTAAAAAAAAAACCCTCCAGACCCAAGTTGCAGTAAGACCTTTCGTCCTTTTTTTGTGGGGCACTTACAGCTCAGTAACTTAGTTGGACAGTAAAGGATTGTGAAAATAAAATCCTGATTATGATCTTATGTTGCTCTATTATTTGCCTTGTGGTTCGGAGCCTAGTTGGGAGAAGCATCCAGGTGGGTGGAAGGTAGATATACTGGAAACTTAAGAGGTCAAGGGTGGAGTTGGAGTGATTCATTCTCTCACCCGGCCTTGTGAAACTAGCATTTCTGTAGATGCCTGAACTCAGCTTTATACTGTCCCTCCAGGCACCCTACTTGGACTCTGTCCCCTCTTAAGGGAGCAGCTGCATTCCTGCATTTGATGGTAAACAGGTTCCTTGAGAGAGTGCTTTTGAAGGTGTAACCTCTTCAAAGAGTTCTCCCAGGCTGGGGATTTTACGAGGTGACTCCAATCAGAGTAGTGATACAATAGCCAAATAAGTATTGGAATAGAAAGGGGACTTTTCCTATTGTTTTCCCTCACCTGGACCCTGAAGGTCAGAGTAGAATTTTCTGGGAGGGCCCAGGCAGGGCTAAGAGAGAGCTGACTGAAGGGCCTCAAGGTGAAAACATTACCGAAGCCAGAAATACTGAGTTTGTAAAAAGAGGAATGAGAAAAGGGGACTTACATCAGCCTTCAATAGTGTGAACTAGAAAGAAGCCATGGGGCCATTTAGAACAGAAAAGACCTTTTGCAAGACAGGCCTCAAGATAATGATTTTAGAAATCCTTTGAGTTCTGTACACACTCTCATTTAAGATTAGGTATCTCTAGAATCACCAACAGTGATAGACCCAAATGCCTTCTAAAATCTTGAAACAACCTTTTGCAATATGTGCCACTCCCTCCAGGGTGCCTTCGGGCTAGAGGTAGAATGAGCTTGGAGAGGAAACAGCTATCTCCTGGATAAATAAGAGATCCCTGAGCTTGAGAAAATAGAAGGCATTCTGGCAGATCCTTCCTTTTCTTTCCGACTCTATGCCAGCTTCCACCCAACCCCAGCTGCAAGGATCAAGAATTCAGAGGACTGCCGTGTCTCCTGAGGAGTCAGACCCCTGTTCTTGCCACTCACAGATGAGCTCTGCCCTTACCTTAGTCTCCTGAGCAGGAGGGCAGGACAGAATCGGGCAGCAGCTTGGTTACAATGACCTGCCCTAAGGCTTAACTGGGGGCTCTCTCTTCTCTCACCAGGAGCTGCAATAAAATTGCCAAAAGGAAAACTGGGGTGGGGATGGAGGGAACTACTGTCTGCTCTGCTCAGCCAGAACCTCCTCCCCACCCTCACCTCGCCCCTCAGCATCACATCTCAGCACATACCACGTGCTCTTGGGTTATACCGGGCCAAGAGTGCTCCAGAATTTCCAGAGGCTCTTCTTAAGGCCCATGCCTCCAAATGACTCCTTACCTCTCGCTGACCCTTCCTTTGGTATGCCGGTCTCGTTCACTGAGCAACTATTTATTGAGTGTCTACTATGTGCCAGGTCTAGCAGGGGACAGAGTCCTTCCAATGCAGACAGACCTGCTGGAACAAACGTTGTGAAAGATCAACTTGTTACCCAAATGAGTCGCTGATGGTTTACTTCCAGCACTCCCAGCCCTGTTAGGGGCTCCTGGACCAGCCACTTAGTGACCCACTTCAGAGATGGTTACTCTGGAGACTCGCAGGACGAGGGGAGGAGGGTGCTGGGAATAATGGCCTACACTGGTGGGTGCTCCACAGCCTACACTGGCTGGGCCCTCGGAATCAGAGTCTGTGATAAGCCAGTTTAGTTTTTCCATAGGGCCTCTGTCCAAAAAGACTTCCCTCCTTTTCAAAATATTAGGAACAAGGGGATTGGGCTAATTTAAATGTCTTTCAATGAAATGGAGGGGACACACTAGTGAATAAGTATATTTTAAAAGGAACTTTCCTGCTTGGAAAGATGCTGTCAAGCAGCACCCCCTACCCCAACCCAGGGAACTGAGAAGTTCCTGAACAGAGGACAAGGGTGTAGGAGTCCAGCCCTGCTGCTGGTAGTCCTCAGGCAACCACTCAACAGCTGTAAGCCAGGTCCCTGAGTCCCAGTCGTGCCAACACCAAATACTAAAGGCTGTAGGACACAAGTGAGACACTTAGCAGCTCTGAGCTATGCTTTAATCCCTGGCAAAATAACAATGATAAAATCTGCTCTGGAGCCTGACAGGCACATAGTAAGTTAGCTGCGAAAGTGTTTTGGCCACTAAAGAACTGTGCAAATGTATTAGGTTTAGTTAAAATAATCATTCAGGGGCGGCTGCCCTGGCTCAGCAGGCAGAGCTCCGACCTGCCGTGCTGGAGGTCTGGAGTTTGATCCCTGGTGCCTCCTGCCCATATGCAAATTAAAAAAAATAAATAAATTATAATCATTCAGTAACAAACCAAAGAGAAGAGTAAAACAGTGGCAACTGGCTTTGGCGTCCAGCTTTTAGCTTCTGAGATCCCCCACATGCTGGCTGGGACAAGCTCTAACCCCAAAGGAAGGAGCCTCTCTTGGACGGGGGCATCTGGGAGCTGCCCCAGCAGGCATCAGCCTCTCTCCCACTCAACACACAGGTGGAAAAAGCTGGGATAGCCAAGAGGTGGCCTGGATGGGCTGTTCACTTCCCTCTCTGCACAGTTCCACAGACCTCTGGGCCTGGGTAGATATCCTACATCACAGCACCTGGGAGTCAGGGGCACACAGAGAAATGTGGGACTCCTGCCTTCCCTTGCTTCTGCTGCCAGAAGCCAACACAAAGATGCATTGTGATGATGCCATGAACCAGTGATTGCATACTTTGGATGGTTTCTATGGTATGTGACTATATCTCAATAAAACTGCATTAAAAAAAAGAAAGATGGAGACCTATAGTCTGACAATGCAGGTGTGTTCATGGGAGCAAGGGAACAGAATGCCAGAGACTGGGATTGTGGGACATAGAATAGCTCCCGTTTGCTGAGTGCTAGGTACCCTTCTAACACTTTTGCATACATGTTGTATTCATGTCCTATTGCTCCTGTAACAAAATGCCATAAACTTAGTGGCTCAAAACAATATGAATGTGTGATCTGACAGCTCTGGATCACAAAAGCCCAAAATGCATCTCACCAGGCTAAAATCAAGGTGGCAATAGGGCTGCCACCCTTCGAGGCTCTAGGGAAGAATCCTCCTCGCCTTCTCCAGCTTCTAGAGGCTGCCCAGGTTCTTGGGATCGGGGCCCAGCTCCAGCAATTGCATCACTGCAACCTCTGTTTGCACGGTCACATGATCTCCTCTGCCTTTCCCTCTCCTTTCTCCCTCCTGTATATTTAAGGATACTTGTGATTACAGTGGGCCCACCTGGATAATCTCCCCATCTCAGGGTCCTTGACCTAGTCACACCTGCAAACTTGCTTTTGCTATGTGAGGTGATGCATTCACAGAATTAAGACAAGGGCATCTTGGGGGTGCGGGGAGCATTATTCTGCCTACCACACGTGTCCCTCTTATAGCCCTAGGAGAGGCACATTCTATCATTATCTTCATTTAACAGATAAGAAACTGAGACACACGGAGTTTATGTAACTTGTCTGAGATCATACAACTTACAAGTGATAAAGCTGAGACTCAAACCTAAGTTTATCTGGCTCCAAAGCTGCCTTCTCTGAGATGAGTAACCAGAGACCAGCTAGCTAGAGTCCACAGGAGACCTGGCAGCCAGCCTCTCCAGAATCCAGCAGCAGGGGCACCAGACTGGGTTTTAGAGTGTCAGGGAGTTTCCTGAGTTTTAGAGTGTCAGGGAGTTTCCTGAGCAGAGGGCACATGGCACATTTCTGCCCTGGGTCCTAAGTCCAGAGACCTGGGTTCTAGGTCCAGCCCTCTAACTTCCTGAGGGCAAGTTCCTTCAGGTCTCATCTGTATAATGGTGGGGTCCGGGGGAGGCTGGAAAAGTTGAGCTCAAAGTTTCTTTCAGCTTGGCCATTCCCGGGTTCGATGATTCAGGTCCTGTCAGTGAGGGGGTGTCGGGGGTCCTGGGCCTTCCAGGAGAAACCTTACAAAGTGGCGGGGCCAGCCCCGGCACACACAGCGCCCGCAGCTCTCCGGCAGCCTGGGAAACTGGGTTTTCTTGTCCCCCTTTCACAGAAAGGCAGCTGAGACTCGGGGAGAGAACACAACTGGCTTAACATCTTCCAGACAGTTGGAGGTGAAATGAAGTAACAAACCAGGTCTCCCACCACCTCCTAGCCCGGGGTCCTGCCTCCACACCTAAGGGCTGGTGTCCAGTGTCACCTGCGTGTGCTCGCGCGAAAATATGCACAATGCACAGAGGCTTCCATTAAGATATAGGTATTCAATTTAAGTAAGCGTCCTTATTCTGAGTTGATGCCTTTTTTTGGTGTTAAAAAACCTTTTCTTTTTTGAAGTGATGGTCGTGGAAGATGGTGGGGTTTTTTTTTTTTTCGTCTGGGCGGGGGGTGGGGCATGGGGTGTACATGGTATCATTACATGTCAAGATTAAAAGTTGGGAACTCCATGTTGGCTTCTAGAATTTGACCTGAAATGTTAGCAGCCTCTGAAATCCTTAAGTCTGGGAACCACTGAGCCACCCCATGTCCCCCCAGCTGACTCCCCAGGGCCTCAGGTGCATAGGTTTGGGAGGTTTGCAGATGTGTCAGAGAAAGCAAAGGGTTGTGCA
>PVIY010021920.1:0-41695 GCA_004026745.1 Myrmecophaga tridactyla
AGGAGTTCCTCAAAGTTAGCAGGTTCTTCAACTTGAAAGTAAAGGAAAACTGTGAAGACAAAACATGAAAAAAGGAGTTCCTCAATAATAAATGGCTTTCCCAATTCAAAAATACAAAATATAGGGTGGCTGCCGTGGCTCAGCAGGCAGAGCTCCGACCTGCCGTGCTGGAGGTCTGGAGTTCGATCCCTGGTGCCTCCTGCCCATATGCAAATTAAAAAAAAAAAATACAAAATACAAATCAACAGAGCCACAAATCTGGGGTCATGGATAGTGGGGCTCAAACCCACTGAGTCTGCTTTTTTGAACTGGGGTCCTGCCTCTTTTAATTAAGGAGTCACCTCTGTGAAATTCAGTGAACTGAGCTTGGACTGAAATCCTAATGAACTTAAATACCTTATTTAGTATCTTCTATCTCAGGCTGCTCTGGTTTGTTGGAGGTTACAGAGAAACTCATTAAAATAGAGGACTGGATAATCTGTTGAAAATTTAAAATATAAATTAAATTCTTTATATGTAGTCATATATTTGAAATATACTTATTATTTATAGATCATTTCATAGATCCCATCCAACTGCATTTCTATAGAGGGAAATTTCATGTGAATAAAGGTAAATATTGAAAGTTGCATCTGTTTAACTTTTTAAAAATTGTATAATATAACATATATACAAAGTAAAGAAATAAAAAAGCAATAGTTTTCAAAGTACTCTTCAATAAGTAGTTACCGGACAGATCCCAGATTTGTCATGGGCTGCCATTCTCAGAGTAGGTTCTTAGCATGTTTTGGCTATTATTTTTCTACGTGTATTATATATATCATCACATTTAATCCTCACCCTCTATTCTACAGGTGTGGAAGGCTTTGCGATAGAAAGCTCATGGCCACACAACAAATAATTAGCCAAACCAGAACTCAAACCAGGCAGTGTGGTCCCCCATCCCACGTTCTTTACAACGAACACCCTGTATGCCACCACCTCTGGTCAGTGACAGGCAATCCATCCATACTGCGGGGTTAATAGCTGGCAATCTAATGTTTCTACCCCTCCAAATGGGGTTGGCTTTTTAAAGCAAAATAACACTTCTTGGTATTTGATGATACAGTTATTTTTACTGGTCTGCACTTAGAGCTGAAAAGAATTGTACAGTTAGCAATGTTTTAAGATGACAGTAATTTTATTCCTTTGCAGTTAAATTTGATTAACTATTATCAGTTAATATATGAAAAATTGAGAGGTCTTCCAGTGACACAATATCCCCCTTCAAACTCCGTAGTGATAAGATTTCAGGCACTGAGGCAGACTAGTGGGGGAGATATTTAGGTATTTCTGGAATGGTAGTGGTGGGAGTTGATGGCTTTCTTTTCCTTGCCCTCCCTGCCCCCGTACATACCCCTTGGCCCTTTCTTAAACAAAGTAGACTTAGAGAAAGGAAAGGACCTTAGGAGGCATATAATTTTCCCAACCAGTGCAGAAATCACTACTTTCTGTTTAGACATCTCTGAGAAATGGCTACGTAGAATTTGAATATTTTCAATGAGGTATTCAACAGTACTACACTAGTTAGAATACCCCTTTGTACATCGAGCCACCTCTTTAATTTCCATCCTTAGGGTGCAATTCTCTTTTCTACAGTAATACAGAAGTCGAACTCTTTTTTCATATATGATATAGTTCTTTACAGGTAATGGAATTTATCCACTGGACAGTTAATCATTGAACACTTTCTACAGGTCAGATGTGGTGCATAGTGTAGGGAACAGAACTGTGAACAAGAGAACGTAATCCTTCTATGGTGGAGTGGGTGGCTGGCTGGTCCCCATGCCCCAGCAGAACGATCTTATCCATTTAGACACTTCTGGATCCTTCAGCCACTTGTATGGTGCAGTTTTGGACCCATCAATATCCTAGCTATCCTTCTTTGAAAACATGTCCCTATTCACCATTTCCAGGTAAATCTGTTTCCTTCCCTGCTCTCTGTTTACAGTTTACAGAATATCAGGCATCTTCCTCCTACTTCCCACTGAGTTTCCTTTTCATTCTGATTACTGAACAAGCACTCCTGAACTGCGTTCCTACAATTTGTCAGGTATCATGCAAGGAATTGTGGAATGAAAGTGAAGTAGATAGATATTGTCCCTAGGTATAATATAATGGGGGAGAAAGACATGTATATAATGACTATAATCCATGTGATAAATGCTATAATAGAAATAGGAGCACGTGCTGGTAAAAATCTGCCAAAAGCTTTTGGGAGGGCATCAGACTCCCAGATAGAATTCTCTATTTTTACTATTTCATTATTTTGTTCTTTTCTTTTCTGTTATTTAATGTATTTCCATGAGGTCTCCATGTTTCAAAAGAGAAATGGCAAATAATCTGTTAAGACTTTATATATATAAACCATGTGTATTGGGCTTTAGTTTATGGAATGCCTTGATAGAAACCAGCTAAGTTAGCTTCACAGTATTCTCTTCATTTTACAGACTTGGAAACCGAGGCTCAGAGAAAAGCAAGTGTATTTGCCAATAGCCCAAGGCTACTAAGTAGTAGAACCAGAACTCAACCCATTCAGGACTCTAAACCTGGGGTCTTTACTTTCTCTAGCTACAACCACCATCCTTAATAAAAACAACTATCCAATATGAGAGTTAAAATAAGGATACACAGTGTGATCTGAAACCTCATAGGAAAAGAAAGATAATTTCATTGGAGATGGGCAATGGTAACTCCACTCCTTGGCAACTGACAACAAGGGCAAAGGGCACCCACATTACATCCCGCTCCTGCCATTCACATTTAAGTTTGTATAAGCCTGTGTTTGCTTTCAGATGGGGTTTTCAGGCTCTGGCGTTATTTCTGTAAATACATAATGATCTCAAAAGGTTATCTGGTTTCTCATTAACAACAGTTTCCTGTCTTCTAAGTCTCCAAGACACATCAAATGATGGGTCATGCATGATTCCTGTCTCCTTTCCTTTATTAGGCAGCATTACTATTGTGTTGTCCCAAATATTTTCATCTTGCCTCCAAAATGACATGGCATTCAAGGTTATTTCCATTAATAAGATGTCACAGGAGCCCACGAAATTAATTATAAACCTGTCTCACAAAAATAATGGGGTTTTTGAAAAGAGCCTCTACTGATCAGCCTTTAAATATTTTTACCCCTGAAGTACAATCTATGGCTTTGAAGCAAAAAGCTCTTTCAGTTCTCACTTTCTTTTGCAAAGACGACTACCGTCCTATGATGGAGCATGACAGAGATGCAGAGCGATGAGGCATTTACTTTAATGTCTTCTGAATGTGGAAAGATACTGAACTTGGCTAAAATTGGCCACCTAGGTGATTGAATGTTGCTGTTTAATATCTACACTGAAAGTATGAAGGATACCCCAACTTTGCAGCCAAGAATGGTGAAAACATATCCTTATTAATGTATAAGGTTAAAAAAATGGGACTTGTCTTTTTTCTTACAGAATCAATCAGCTCCAGTTCTCTGTGGTCAGTGTAGATAGCCAGGAAGGGCTGACTGCCTGACCCTGGAGCAGACAGTTTTGTTTTACTGTGTGGGAAAAGCCAGGCTTACATCCTTTTCCAATATCCCTGCCCTGGTCCTTTCAATAGGCCACCAACAGCTTTCACTACCTCACACAAGTGCTTCCTGCAGAGCTGAGGGGCAAACCTGGTCATTCCAGCTTCCTGGCTTCAGCTGGTCCTGTACGAGTCACAACAAAACTGACTTACTTATTAGACAGCACTCAGCGAGTGAGCTACAATTCACTAATTCCTCAAATTATGATCAGCATTGTGCAGTTGCAATGTACTGCCTTGGTATTGTACCACTTTAAATCAGGTTGACAAATACAAGCTAACGTATTTTGGCTAAATGCAATGCTTCTTGATTTAGAAGTGAAGTATCTCTATGGAAATTCAGTTTAACCCACACACATACATACACACACAGCACAGTAAATGCTGTTATCTGTTCTGGCCTGCGAATGTGGCATTACAATTTTATTAAGTTAGTCTATTTTAATCCTTACAGGATTGTATACTGGACACAAAAGAAGCACATGATAGAATTTCTTCCTTCAGAAGGGAAAAAAAAAGGAAAGAAAACATTTACTGGATGCTCTATGTACATTTATATAAATTATCTTTTTTTAACCCAAATAGCCTGCAAATTATTATGTCTGTTTTTATAGATAAAGAAACACAGGCTCGAAGAGATCAAGTAGTAACTTGCAAGCTGTATTTGTGAGACTGGATATCTGGCTCCAACCTTCCTGCACTTTCTCGTAAGGGGTGATGTAGGCGACCATCAGAGAGCAATGTGAGTCGGTATATAATAAAGTCCACAATTAAATGTAATCAAATGCCAGGACTTACAGTGTAAACCTCAAGTGCTTTAGGTGTTCAGTGGAGCAGGCAAGAAATTAATGTTTAATTACTAGAGATTTCAAGGAAAAAGAAGCAGGATTTAAAATGATCCTTGCAGTATTGCTAGGATGAAATATTCTTTTTAATAAAGAGCTAGCACACATTTGTGACACAGATATATTTTTAAAGAAGTCAAATACACTTCCATCTTCTAAGCACTGCTCCCTAACTGTCCTCTCCTTGTCCTGCTTAGAATTCTCATTCCAGCATCACACTCTGCTAATACTCGCCCTCTGTCTTTTTGTAGCAGATGTTTGGCAAAACTCTGTCACTGGGTGGACCAAACTATTGACCTCCTCTGTGTCCCATGGGAAGATCCACAGCACTCTAGTCTCGGGGCCTAGAAAAGTGTTTGGTTCCTAGGGAGTGCCTGATAATTATGTGCTAAATGAATGAAATAAATTATGAGGATTGATTGGGCAAAATAAATTTCCACTCACTTATTTCAAATGGGCTCTCAGACTGCTCAGCAATCCTACCATGTTTCCTTAGTTTACTACCTACTGATTCCACTCTCTTCAAACTCTGGACTCTGAATAGATGGCTTGGCCTCTGGAAGTCATTTGACAGGGACATATCAATTGCATTCCATAAAACACACAAACCCACACGCTTATCCTATCCTTGAGCCTTCAGTTATGTGTGGTCACTCTTCTGTTTCAGACCGTTTAACAGTCTCTCCACCTGTGCTTTAGGACCCAATCCCACTGATTCAAAGAAACTGTCTTCTCTCTCGTATATTCTCCTTTTTCCTAAGAAGTGGGTCCTTTCTATAAGGTTTGTTGGTTTGTTTCTTGAATGGGCACGTACCAGGAATCGAACCCAGGTCTCCAGCATGACAGGCAAGAACTCTGCCTGCTGAGCCACCGTGGCCTGCCCCATAAGTTTTAAACATGCTAAAGTGTTTTCCATTAAAAGCAAGCAAGCATCACCTCACACCTATAAGAATAGCTGCTGTTAAACAAATAGGAAACTATAAATGTTGGAGAGGATGTGGAGAAATTGGGACACTTATGTACTGCTAGTGGGAATGTATAATGGTGCAGCCACTATGGAAGACAGTTTGGTGGATCCTTAGAAAACAAAATATTGAGTTGCCTTTTGACCTGACAATACCACTACTTGGTATATACCCAGAAGAGCTGAAAGCAAGGATACAAACAGACATTTGCACACCATTGTTCATAGTAGCATTATACATAATTTGCCAAAAGATGGAAACAATCTAAGTGCCCATCAACAGATGAGTGGATTAACAAAATATGGTATATACATGTGATGGAATATTATGCAGCAGTAAAATGAAATGACATCCTGAAGCACATGACAAGATGGATGACCCTTGAGGACATAATACTGAGTTAAATAAGCCAGACACAAAAAGATAGATCGTGTATGACTCCAGAGAATATAGGGGCTCTAGAAACACACAGAAGCTAGAGATGGGTGAGTGGTTAGGTTGAACTTGAATGTAAGGGAATGAACGGAAGTGAAGGCAGTTCACTAGTAGGTCTATAAGTAACATTGCCATATTGAAGGTGAATCTGATTGAAAGGGGTTGTATAGAGCCATGTATCCCACTGATCAACACTACAAGTATAAATAAGTTCTTGCATAAACTACTTTAAAGATGTAAATCTTGTACAAAGAGTAAATAATGGAGGACCACGGGGGAAAACTACTATTGCAGTCTATGGTCTCTGTTTAACAGGAAAACATCAACAGTACCACAGCAACACCAGGGGCAAATAATTGGAGGGGAGTGGGGGTGGGAAGGACAAGAGTTAAGGGGAGGTTTGGATTTTCTATTTGGTGAGTGTGTGCTTGTTTATTGGTTGTTTTTCTTGTTGGAGCAATGAGAATTGTCTAAAGTTGAGAGTGCTCATGATTGTACACCTAAGTGAGGATAAGTGAGACACAGATCATTGACTTTGGACATCACACATGATGCCCGATGGAAGGAGGTGGCTGAAGGACACATGCACTGAGAAACAGAATGGCTAGCTGTATTGTATACATATGATGGAATACGTGCAACTGTAGAAAGGAATGAAGTTGTGAGACATGCAATGAGGTGAATTAAACTTGTGGACATTTTGTGGTGCAAAATAAGCCAGAAACAAAAGAACACAAATATTGTGTGGTCTCTTTTAGAAAACACTTAAAAAAAAATTGGGGCCTAGATTGTAAACTCTTACATCAGTCGCATATAGTCTGGGGCTGTAAATGTTCTTTCTAGATTTGATTTGCTGTGCTATAAATGTATAACCTGGTATCTTCCTGAAACTTTGGCTACTTGTGTGACACCTAAGACTCAGAGTTGGAGTTCTGAAGCTCTGAAAGTCATCACTGCTACATACAGCAACTATTAAAGAAACCAAAAAAAAAAGAGATCCGGCTTCAATTAGAGATAAGAACAAAGCTGATCCGATTGGGACTAAGGTAAATCAGAATATAGGGGAAAGGATGACATTGTCAGTATTTCAGAAATGAGACCAAAGGAAGGGAGCTTTAGGTTGTCCAAAACCTAAATTTTCTGTAGCATATAATCAAACTCAACCTGTCCAAACACATGGAACCCAGAATGGGACTGAGGGCTTGTAATTCTGTATAGCTTAATGTAATACCCAGATACATTCCAGAGTATGTTGAGCAGATAATTAAAAAGTATTGGCAAAGTTTTTTGAGGGACGGAAGAAAAAAACATGGAACTATTAAGCTTTATCACAGGGGAAATCCCTGATACTGACTCAAAGATTAAGCTCAACTCTGCAAGTAAATTCATTACCCCCTGCACCCACATGGATCATGACATTCAGGGTGAAGGTCTTTCTGGCAGCATGGGATGTGAGTCCCAGGGATGAGCCTGGCCCTGGCACCTTGAGATCAGCAATGCCTTCCTGACCAAAAAATGGGAAAAGACATGTGACAAAATAAGGTATAGTGGCTAGGAGAGTTCAAATAGAGCTGAGAGGCTGGTCTGGAGGCTAGCCTTATGCTAGCTTCTGCATAGATATTGCTAATTAGATAGCAATTAGATATCCTGCTAGATATTGCTAATTACCAGGGTTTGCCAAACCCCAGCCAAAATCATTCCTGCTAACCCCAAAGAACACCTAGGGTTTTATCCAAGATTCAATGAAAGCTTTACTCACACTCACTAAGAATACTTTCCAGAAACCGACAACCTCTAGTTGGGTTCCTAGGCAGATAAGTCCTGAAATGCAGAGGGGCCAGCCTCTCCAAGAACATCAACTAGTTCCATTCCTCTATCTCATATTACCGACACCATTTTCCAGCATGAGAGAGTTAGAATGGGCATAGCCCAAATACCTCTAAAGATTGGGGAAGGATCAAAGGAGAAGGAAGAGTTATAAAAGAGGAGATAGGATTTAGCAAATGAGTCTGATTTCTGAATCATTATATTGATATTTTTTCAGCCTCCAGGGTCTTGAGAGAAGCCTAAAATTGTGGAACTGTAACTATTACCAAATTCTGAAATCTGTTCTATAGCTACTTGTTACAATGTACTTTGAAATGCATTGCTTTTTGTATATATGTTATATTTCACAATAAAAAAAATGTTAAAAATAAAAAAGCAAGCAAGCAAACAAAACAGACAAACAGGACAATCTCTCCCAACAGCTCTCACTAAGGTCAACAATTTCCTCCATGATTCTATATGCAATGTCCATTTTCCAGACCCCCTCTTTCCTGTCTTCTCAGCAATATTTGATAATATTTCCTACTTGAAATACTGTCTTCTTTGGCTTTTAGAACCTCACTTTCTGCTGATTTTCTCCCTCGCTCTAACAGCCTCTACCTACATTTTTTTCAGCCTCATCTTCCTCTACCCAGCCTTTAAATTTCCTCCAGGCTCAGTTTTGACTGTCTTCTCAATTCTGTTCTTTATCTGAGTATTACATCCACACTCACGGCCTCAAATCCTATATATATATATTCCGAAGGCTCACAAATCTATATCTTCAGATCAAATCTTTCCTCTGTATATTTAATTGCTCGCTTGAATTCTCTCCTTGAATGTATTAAGGCTCTTTGAACTCAGCATGTCTAAAATTACACGTGCTCTTTCCTTACAGAACTGTCTTTTCATAGTGTTCTTTCACAGAAATGCCACTGCCATCCACGCAGCTGCACAAGTTAAAAACACAGGAGTCATCTTCAACACCTCACTCCCCCTTGACTCTCATATCCATCCCAACTTGAAGTCCTGTTGATTTTATCTCACAAATATCTGTCAAATCCATCCCTTCCTCTCTATCTCCTTTGGCACTCTAGCAAAAGATACCAACATTCATCTCTTTATGGACCACTGCAGCCTCCCACTGGTCTCCCTAGATCCATCCTTGCCTTCCTCCTATGTGTGCTCCACATTGCAGCCAGGGCAATCTGTTTTTAAACACGTATATTATTATAAATTATGTCAACACCCCCACCCCACCCTCCATTCCCAACACATTTAAAAAAAAAACTTCAAGTCTTCTCACTGCTCTTAGGATAAAGTCAAAACAATCTGCTCTACAAGGCCCTCACCCCATATCACTTTCCCCTTACTCAGTACTCCATGCTGGCCTTCTTTCGTATGCTAGTGTCTTCCTACGTATACGTGCTGTTTCTTCTGTCTGAATATCCCCTGCTCCCTAAGCTTTTCCCATTTTTCATTTCCTCATACATACTTGGTTACCTGTTACCCATCTTTCAAATCTCAACTCATGCATCTCTTGTTTAGAAAAGCCTCTCCTTACCTTGACGACACCAAATCTATACATGGTAACTATGCACCATTTTTTCAAGCATTTAGCGTTGTTTGAATTTTATATTTATCTACATGATTAGCTCATTATTTTCTGTTTCTACTCTAAGCTCCATGATGGTAAGGCTGTGTCTTCTTTTGCTTACCACTGCAGCCTGAACACCATAAATAGAGTCTGAAACATAAAATATCCTCAGTGTTAGCTGAATGAATAAGAAAATTAATAACTGGAAGGAATGGGCATGGACGAAGCAGTTTTGTAGTGAGAGATGAGGTCCTAGGATGGAACTTGGAGAATACAATGTTTTAAGGGGTGTACAGAGTAAAAAAAATCATGCTGGGAGGAGAAGACAAAGAAATGATCATAGATATAGTATAAGCCAAGTGAGCTAAGAGTTTTGAGGAAGCAGAAATGGTCATCAGTACCCTGAGCCCCAGTCACGGTAAGAACTGACAAGTGTGTACCTGACTTGGAAGTAATGAGATCACTTTTTTTCTTTTGGTATGCTGTATGGCGGGTTCACATTTCATTATTTTTCAATGTGAGTATCCCATTACTGCAGCAAAGTTGAGTTCTCGTTCATCAAGTCTGGTGTGAGAAGGCAAGGGGATAGGGAAGACAACACCCCATTTGGACTTTCTCTGACACCTGGCACTGTTGGCCACCCTTTCTTTCTTCAAAATGGTGTTGGGTTGTGGTAGATAAAACACTTCAAGGATAAGAGCCTTGAGAAAGACAAAGCATGACCAATTAAGTGTGCAAGGTCTTGGGGGAGAATGGAACTGGGGGAATCAAGAACTTGCATGGAAGTTGAGCCTGAAGACAGACCACCTGCCTTCCCCTCTGAAGCTGGCTGAGAAGATACAGGTACAGATAAGCTCAGGGTGGAGTGGAGGGAAGTTGTGTGAACTTAGTCTGTGCCAGGAAATTTTACTGCCAGAGAGACACCTGAGGTAGAGATCAGTGATGGTAATAGAAGTGTAGAGTTCAAAAAATAAAACCATCAAAATGTTATGAACTGTTATTTTCATCATCAGCATGAAGCAGGAAGAAATGATTTGAGATGATGCGTATATGCATACTCCATGCTTTCTGAACTAATACTGGAAACAGGCATCGTCACCTGGCAGATATGTCCTGCCTTTAGGTATACTTTTCATGAAGTACAGGATCCTTTTTTTTTATTTTCTGAAAAAAGTAAGCCTATTGGAGAAGAGACATTATATGCCCCTGTTCTCCAGTGAATCCCCAGGGCCAAGAAAGCATCTGACCTATGGCAGGTGCTCAGTCTACACTGGTTAAATAAATGAATGAAGGATGATCTCTTTTGGAATAACTACCACTACACTCCCAACCCAAACCCAACCTCACAGCTCTTTCATCACTCTCTCGTATGAGCTTCGCTTGGCTGAGTCTATGACTTCTGTACTCACCATTCATCCCAGCACCCAGTGGAAAGCCCGGCACACAGTAAGGGTTCAGTATACACTTGTAGGATACAAGCCTGTGTCACAAGCTTTTGAGTGGAGAGTGCTAAGCTTAGCCTGTCTTCTTTGTCAATGTTTTATTTAGTCTTATGGGAAAAAGTCACTACTGTTATCCATGGAGCAATTGATTATTCTCCCAGATTCCTTGAAGCTGCAGAAGTGTGGCTGCAGGTTTTGAGAGCACAAGCTGTAGTTTTCTGTATTGAGCAGGTGTTTACAGTGAGTGAGAAAGTACACAGGAAAGAAGAACAGCAGGCATTTTCCATGGAGTGACCTTTGTCAACCTGGCGCCATTTTCAGATTCAGCATGTGGGCTTAGCAGCTAAATGCTGCTGAGACAAATGCATTCTCTTAGCTGAGGAAGCGGGGTCCTCTTTCAGCTACAGAAGGGCACCGATTCCTAAAATGCTCAATCTAAGTAAGGTTTGGCAGAAGGAAGTGAGGGGACCACATCTATAAAGCACTTGTTTTGTATGAGGTACTTTGCACTCTCTACCTCTTTAGTTATCAAGCAATACTTTTAAGTAAGGTCATCATCATCATTTTCTAGAAGAGAAAATTGAAACTCAAAAGAGGTTAAACAAAGTTATCAAAAAATTTACACATTGAGTAGAACTGTAATTCATTTGATTGGCTTTTTAAAAAGCAAATGTTAACTGAACAAATGCCATATGCCAGACAATGAGGATACACAGAGCTGAGCACAGTACTGCAATGCAAGAGTATTTTACAGTACAGGGTCTCCTGGGTCCCCAGAGAAGGGGATGTAACACACAATGAAAGAAAGACATCCTTGAGGAGAAGCTTGGTCGTGATGAGTAGGAGTTATGCAGGACAAGGGTGATGGGGGTGGGGCATAGCTTCCATTTAGAGGAAAGGGACTGTACAAAGCCAAAACCACTTGGTGGAGTTGTAAATGGCTTAGTGTGGCTGGAGTATATGGTATGTTTTGGTGGTTGGCAAGGAATGAGTTTGGAGACAGACATGGGGGTTAGATTCTAATTTGAAGGGCTCGTATATTATGCTAAGAAGCTCTGATTTAATTCTGACATCAATGAAGTACCACAGAAGGGTTTTCAGAAGTGGAAAGCCATGATTGGATTTGCTTTTCAGGAAGATCATTTTACGGGATAAAGAGACTGAGACAGGGAGGCTGATTGGGTAGTGGTCTCAGTGGTCCCAGGAAGGAAGGTATGAACCAAGATAGCAGCAGTGGAACTAGAGAGGGTAGGATCAGTACTTACGTGCTGGAACTAAACTGCTTCTAGATCAAATTGATGTTCGAGGGAGAGAGAAAATTAAAAAACTAGAAGATGCCCTTGTTTCTGGCTTGGGCAGCTGGGCGGATGGTGGTGTGATTCACAGAAATAGGGGAAACAGAAGGACTAACAGATTTTGTGGGGGAAGATGGTGAGCTTGGTATTGGCTGTGTTGAGTTTGAGATGCACATGGGAAATCCAACTGGTGCTATCTAGTAGACAGACATATGGGACTGAAGCTCATTAGGGAGCTCTAAGTGAAGCTTCAATCATGGCCATAACTGTGCTTCTCAAGGGAGAATGTGCGCAGTGATGAAAGAAGGGACCATGCACACCCCATCTACATAATGGACCAGTGGAGAGAGTTTCAGCAAGGAAACTAAGGAGTGACGTAAAACGTAGAGAGAGCATCAGGAGGGAGTGAGCACACTGAGGCAAGTCCTGTAGCCTGTGGTTAAGAGCAGATGCTTCGGTGGTCTAGGCTGGCTCGGTGCTCACCAAACCAGCCTCCCTTCCTAGATACAGTAGTAAGCTTCCTTTTCCAGCTTCCTTGCTGGAAGTTATGAGGTAGCGCCTCATAACTTGGGTGGCTGATATTCTGAATGTGAGAGGAAGTAATGGTGCAGGTAAGAGCAGGTGCATTTTCCTCATACTCTTTTCCTTCCTATTTCATGATCCCTTTGGAGGTCACACTTAAAAGAGCCTTTGGAAGGAAAACACTGAGATTTTGGGTTTTGTTATGGCAGCACAGCCTAGCCCATTTTTCTTCATCCAGGCTCTGAAGTCAGACTGCTGTATTTGAATCCTGGCTTTCCCTCTTGCCAGCTCTGTGACCTTGAATAAGCTGTTTAATTTCTTTAAAATAAAATGGGGTCTAGTGATAATTTTTACCCAATATGGTTATCTGGGGATAAAATGATGTAACAAATGTGAAGCACTTAGAACAACATAAAATGCTCTAAAAATTGTAGAAACCAATGGAAGGGAGAATGCCAAGAATGAGAAAACGGTATATAGCAGGGGTCAACAAGCTACGTTCTGTGGGCCAAATCCATCCGGCTGCCTGTTTTTGTATACTTGACAGCTAAGGATGGTTTTACATTTTTAAACGGTTGAAAAATAATCATGTGAAAATTGCATGAAATTTTTGTATTCATAGATAAAATTTTACTGGAACACAGGCAAGCTCATTTGTTTACGTATTGCTCATGGCCATTTTTGTGCTATAAGGATAGAGTTAAGTAGCTGCACCATAGACCACATGGCCTGCAAAACCTAAAATATTTACTACATAGCCATTTACAGAAAAAGTTTGTTGGGCCCTTATTTACAGTGTCAAATACAGTAAAAATTTTAGAAAGACAAGAACTGAAAAGTGTTCAATGGAATTTGCAATGGATTACCTACCAGTGACCTTGATAATGTTTTATTTATTTTTTTAGTGATAAAAATAAAAACTGGACTTTGGTGCCAAGCAGGTCAAAGTTTGATGCCTGATTCTACTACTTGCTACCTGTGTAGACTTGGAAAGTCATTTAACTTCTATGAGCTCCAATTTCCTCAACTGTAAATTGGGAATAAACAGCGCTACTTTCTTGAGTATTAAGGATTAATGATAATTCATATAACCATAAAACAACAGATGTTCAATAGAAGGAAGCCATTGCATCATCCAATCTGCTGCTACTGAAGTTGTCTAAGTCAGTTTTTTTGGGGGGTGGTGGTGGTGCATGGTCCAGGAATCGAACCCGGGTCTCCTGCATGGAAGATGAGCATTCTACCACTGAACCACCAGTGCACTCTCGTCTATTCACTTTAAAGGTTTTATTTTTGTCTTCCATGGTCTGATGTTTTACATTATAGGTCAAGTCTTTCTTCAAATCTCACCTTCTTAATGAGGCCTTCCTTGACCATCCTATTAAATGCTGCAATTGTCCTTTTCCTCAGCATTCCTATCTCAGTTACCCTGCTTTATATTTTCTTTTTTCTAATAAAACTTACCACCACTGACATTCTATACAACTTACTAATTTAATATACTTATTGTTTACAATCCATGTTCCTCACTAGAATGTAAGTTTTTTGAGGGCAGGAATTCTTATCTGTTTTATACAATTATATATTTCAAGTGCCTAAACAGTACCTGACACACATTAGGTACTCAATATAGAAGGGGACTTTGCAAATACTTCTTTATTCGCTGCCCAGATTACTCTGGACAAACCAACACAATCTCATGCCCTATTAAAAATTCCATGTACTTACGGTAAGTAAATTGAACACTTACGGTGTTCAACTAAACTGATGAGACAAGTTAAATCAGGTAATGCACTACCTAAAATATAAAATTTGCACCAAATAAACATCTCTCCCTTTGGCCTCACACAAAAGTTGAAGTTTTAAAATATGGATGATATCACCCTTTACCCTATATTCTAATTTATATTAGTCTTATCCAGATCAGCTTCATTCATATCTCTACTTGAAGTCTGATCATTTTTTCAACTTTTTAAAACAGTTCCTATATGGGGTACTGCTGACTGTCACAGCTTCAGAGCTCTAAGTCTGAATTTCTGGTGTCACAAAAATACCGAAGTTTGTGGGAATGACCAGATTATATAAAAAACAGCTCAATATCTCAGAATTTAGAAAGAACAGTTACAACTCCTGAATATATGTGACTGCTATAAGAGCTTACAATCTAGGACCCTTTACAATAGGCCTCGACCTGATAACCCATGTTCTTGATTACAGTTCTTCGAGTTTTTATATTACAGTTAATCCATATGATTAAGGCATGATAATATTTGTCTTTTTGTTCCTGGCTTTCATTTAACACACAGTCCTTGAAGTTCATACACCTAGTTGCACGCCCCACAACTTCATTCCTTCTTGCAGCTGCTCAGTAGTCTGCTGTATGTATGACATAGCTCCCCCTTCCATTCCTCAGTTGTTGTACCTCTAGTCCACCTCCACATTGTGAATCTCAAACACTGTGGCCATAAACACCAGTGTACCGATGTCTGTTCCTCTCCCAACACTCAGTTCCTCCAGGTATATACTGAGCAACGGGGTTTCAGAATCATATGGCAACCCCACCCGTAGCCTCCAGTGGAACCACTACACTACTTTCTAAGGGGCTACACCTCTCATTTCCCTATTGACAGTGAATAGGTACATCTCTTTCTCTGCATTTTCTCTAGCACTTTTTCTCTCTGTTCAATTTTAAACAGTTTTAGTCACACATCATTCAATACAACCTACATTTATAGACATGCCTTCACCACCATAATCTATATGAAGACATTTCCTTTTCTTCCACAAAGAATCCACACCCCTCTCCCATGTCCCCTGCCTGTTGACATTTAGTTTTGGCATAATGCCTTTGTTACAGTCAGTGGAAGCATAACTGTTGACGATAGACCCTAGCTTGCATCGATTGTACTTTTTCTCATATACCTCCATTTTCAACACCCTGCAATGTTGACATTCATTTGTTCTCTACATGTGTTCTAGTTTGCTAGCTGCCAGAATGCAACACACCAGAAACAGATTGGCTTTTAATAAAAGGGTATTTATTTTGTTAGTTCTTCAGAGGAAAGGCAGCTAACTTTCCACTGAGGTTCTTTTTTTTTACGTGGGAAGGCACAGGATGGTCTCTGCTGGCCTTCTCTCCAGGCCCCTGGGTTCCAACAACTTTCCCCGGGGTGACTTCTTTCTGTATCTGCAAAGGCCTGGGCTAAGCTGCAAGGTGAGATGAGGAATGCCGATCTGCTTAGGCTGTGCTACATTGCACTCTCTCATTTAAGCACCAGCCAGTTAAGTCAAACGTCATTCATTGCAGCAGGCACACCTCCTAACCAACTGCAGATGTAATGAGCAAAAGATGAGGTTCACGTACCATTGGCTCAAGTCCATAGCAACAGAACTAGGTGCCTTCACCTGGCCAAGTTGACAACTGACTCTAACTACCACAACACGCAAAAACATTTTTTTATTTGTACATTTAATCATCATCATTGTCCACTCTAGGCATTCCTAAATTATATCATCTCAGTCTTTATCTTCAATCTTTTCTTCTGGTTTCATATGTGTCTGTTCCCAGGCCTTCTCCCTCAATCATACTGACATCCAGCTTCATTCACTGTACTTACATTATTGTGCTACCATCAGGTAGTATTGTGCTATCCATTTTTGAATTTTTATAATCAGTCTTGTTGCATAATCTGTATTTCTTCAGCACCAATTGCCCAATCTCAACCCTATTTCTTAATCTCCTGATAACATGTGTTCTTAACTTCAACTCTCAAAGTTCACTCATTAATATTAGTTCATATTAGTGAGATTATACAGTATTCGTACTTTTGTTTCTGGTTAACTTTTTTGAGTATTTTAAATATTCCTATTCTAAAGTTTCTTTCAGCTTTTTCTGGTATCTCTAGTCTTGAGGCATGAAGTCTTAACATTTGTTGAAACAATTGGTTCACTTTTTTGTACAGTCTGTAATACTGGATTTTAAGCTCACCTTCACAGCAGTTGCTTTGGCATTTTTCTCTATTTGGTCCTTAAGATTTAGCAACTGAAAAGGTGCCAGAAATGTATCACTGAAAGGCCTGTCTGTGGAGGAGGCAATATAGTGTTGCATTAGGAATGTGCCCTAAGTGTATTCACACAATGACACTATTTGTGTAACTTTGGGAAAACTACTCTTTGAGTCTTAGTTTTGTTGTCTGTAAAGTGGAGATAATAATCTTACTATGTAGGATGTTGTGAAGAATTAGTGCAATAAAGAAAGCAAGGGACTTAGAACAATATTTATAATGTATTAAGTATTTAATAAATGATAGAAATTATTATAAATACATGGTAGCTATTATATTACTTGCCAATGCCTTCTCTCTTGCTTTTTTTAAAAAAATGTTTTTATTGGGAAATCTTCACATACTACAGTCCATATATGGTGTACAATCAATGGCTCACAAAATCATCACATAGTTGCATATTCATCACCATGATCATTTTTCGAATATTTGCATCACTCCAGAAAAAGAAATAAAAAAGAAAAAAGAAAAAAACCTCATACATCCCATACCTCTTACCCCTCCCTGTCACTGACCACCAATATTTCAATCTACCCAATTTTAACCCTTTATCCCCCTATTATTTATTTTTTTATCCATATTTCTTTATTCATCTGTCCATACTCTGGATAAAAGGAACATCAGACATTAGACTCTCACAATTAGTCATTCACATTCCTCCTTGCTTTTCTATATGAAGGAAGCAACTTGCTCAAAAAAACAGCTTCTGAATATGTCCAACCTTTATATTTGGACACTTGTCAGATCTATTTGCTTTATTTGTGACATATATTAGTTGAAGATGGACACACACACACAAAAACATGTTCACTTGACTTTCATCCATTTCCAAGGAGCACTAATGAGAGGTGGAACGGCATTTCCGATATTATCCTTTTTTGGAAATAGAGCCTAATTAGAGACTTGGATCATTTGCCAACTATTTTGGATTATTAAAATAGAGCAGTAGGGAGTGTTCTTCTGCTAAAAGGAAAATGACCCAGATACATTTTATTATTCAAAGAGAAAATATATATTTAACTTCTTGGCTATGTTTTCCTTGTTGATCAGTCCCTTTCAAAGGCTAGAAATAAAAAACAGAGCGTTGAAAATGTAGCTGATGCTCAGTTAATATTGTTGGTTTATTAGTGGGAAGTGATAGGGACCTGGGCAAATTCTTGGGCAAGGGAACTTCATGCTTATCTCATGTGTCTTTCAACAACAAACTTTTCCTTAATTAACTGTTCCTGTGGATTTGTGGATAAGGGAGAGCTAGTGAGTGAAAGCTGCAGGCTACTTTAATTTGTCATGGAATATGTTATGCTATCTATAAAAATTTCATAAAATGAACATATACTCTAATTTTATAAAATTATAATTTTATATATTTGAGCCTTTAAAAAGGCTCAAATTTGAAACATTTAATAGAGAAATATTTTTTAGGCTTTACTTACCTGATCTTCATAATCAGATCCTGTATCAATGATTTCTCCAGTGTCCAACATCATGGAAGGATCAAGGTCACTTGAACCTAAGATTAGGAAGGAAAAGATTAGTTAGTAGAGGCTACCTATATATGGTTCTAAAGCAATCTGCCACTGGTTTTCCATGTTGTCCTTACAGTTACATTAAATTCACAGACATTTCTAGGCTCCTTCTTTCTGCCCGGCACTGTGCTTGGGATGGAGATGGAAAATGTAAAGATGCTCCGAACATGTCTCTGCCCATTAGAAGAAGACCATCCTGTGGGGAATATTGATTTGTCCAGCAGTTAGGTTCAGAAACCAAAAAGAAAGCACTATTAATTCTGACAAGTCGTGAAATGGTGGTAGAATTGGGATTTTCCACAGAGGAACTAATGTATGAGCTTGAACTTTGAGAGTGAAGAAGAGCTGGTCAGGAGGAGAAGAGGTTCTGGGGTGTGGAATAGTTACTGAGGCAGTAGGAACACCAAGAGCAGAGCATAAAATGGTGTTGCTTAGCTGATGGCTGGGGGTAAGCGGCCGTACTGAGTCTGGCACACAGCACACAACACACAGTCACGAAGAAACGACTCGGGAGACAACCCTCAGGGGTGAGTGGAAGGCGTCCGCTTTATTGAGGAAGTGCACAGGTTTATATAGGCTGGGAGCATGCAGGGACACGTGTCGGGCTGGGATTGGTCACCGTTGTTACTAGGGTGGAGGGCAGATTTCTGGGATTGGTCACCGTTGTTACTAGGGTGGAGGGCAGATTTAAGGTTAGCGCTTTTGGCGCGAGGTTTGGCACTTTTGGCGTGAGCCACCGCTAGTTCTGGGAAGAAAGCCGGTCGCGGGCTAGGCCATTTTGTGTTGCCTTGCATCAGCCACGGCAGCCATGTATGACTTCTCCATCAAAATGGGAGCAAGGGATTTCCAGCAAAAGAAGGGCTGAGCTTGCCCACCCCATGGAAACCTGAAGTTTCTCAAGTCTTTGGGTTAACTTAGTCTCTGAAAGTGAGAAAAATCAGGTTAGCCTAATGTATTAGTAGAAATATTTTTCCCCAAAGATTACAGGTTACATTAAATTGTCTCCCCATTAACCCCCAAGGCTCAAATTAAACTGGCCATTTTCATAATGGGGGGCCTGAAGCACCAACAATTCATCACCCTAAGTTAACGACTTTGTCTTTCTGGGATATATAATCACTTAACTAGCTTGAAAGACAGAATTCAATGGGCTTATAAAATGCTATGTGAAGAACAAATCACTGCATGTTTCATCATAAACTTGGCGTGATCAAATAATTCTTAGAATGTGCAATGAGTAATGTTTAATGAAAGATGGATTTTTTAAAGTCAAGCATCTCACATGTTTCTCATATAAGTAACTTCTCCAGAGATGATGCTTTCATACTTTCCCCCCAAAGGTGAATCAAGGTATATCTTACATAGTCTTTTCTCTTATCCTATCTCTGCTGTTTAACAAATAAACTAAGTACTGAGCCCATTCCAAAATAAATACTAAGCAGTAACATCACTGTTCATTGTGTTTGTACCTTTAGAAAAAATGTTAAGGGTGATAGATTTTTTTAAAGTGGAGATACTGGACCCATCAAACTGTTTTTGAAAAATAACCAACCTAGAGTTGCCATGTATGGTTGCATATGTTGTGTACAGCACAACTCTAGGTGATGCCATTTAATCATCAGAGTGGCCCTTGCAATTCCATTGTTAATAAGGTAGTTGCTAGAAGAGAGTTGGGAAGACTATGTACCATGACGTTAACAGAGTGAGACTAGAGGGGTGATTTGGGTGACTTTAATTTATATATATAATTTTCAAAGCAGTAAGATTATATATAACTTTTCTATCTTTTTAACTTTCGGTATTTTTGTTTTTCTGCTTTATCTCTTCTATTAACTTCTGGTATTTTTAAAATAAACATTTTTATAAAGGTGGATGTTAGGACCTAAATACTTGGCTGTCTTGAAGCCTGGTATGTAGATCAGATGGTACTTGTGTGTTACGAGACAGGAGAGATCTCACAAGTAGAATGCGTAGTGTTACAAGACTGTAGACATTTTAGAACAGTACTTCATAGAATTACACCCCCACCCCATTTTAGAAGAGAGGAAAATAAGATGTAGAGAAGTTAAATAACTTGGTCAAAGTCATGCAGTTGAGTGAGGTTGAAGATACAACCTATGGCCCCCGTTTCTCTTTCTAACACCCTCTGATTCTAAATTCTAAGCAGTAGAAATCCAAATGGCTCTATAAATATTATTTTTCACATGGAACTCTATAGGAGAGAACCTGGAAGAGTAGCCCCATCTTTTCTATATGCTGAAAAAATTAGGAACAGTGCAAGGCTGATAGGAGGCAGGTCACTTAGTGGCTATGAAAATGGAAGAATCGGCGGTAGAATGGAGTCTTGCTTGAGCATGTGACTATCAGTCCTCTTCTAAGTGGCTGCTATTGACCACATCATTAAAAGTAATGCCAATTTCATTTAGCTTTCATTATTCCCACAATATGGACATTTTCCACTAACAACTAGTAGAAGTGATGAAAAGTAGTTGGATTCATTGTGATACCCTTGCCTCAGCTGTATTTAGAGTGATTTGTGTAGAGTGAGCAATGTGACCTGAACACAAAGGCTCATTAAACATGTATTTAGTTCCAGTGTCCTACTTATTGTATTTAATTAGAAGCTGTACTTTTAGTTATTTTCAAAAAGTACAATGTGAAGGGCTCTTAAACAACCCAGTTAACAGATATTACACGTTAATAGTTGAAGCCAGAACAAGGCTATTAGAAAACTATATTCAGCAATGGTAAAATGAAAAGATCTTTGTTGAGAAAATAGAAAACCGATGCTTATAAGGAAAAGAGATTGGCTTTTAACAGAAATTTTCTTGTATCGTTAAGGGATGGAATTTCTTGACACATGGTTGCTCTTGGCAACAGTATTAATATATCATAGAAGGCAACAGGCAAAGGATATCATTATCAGCTCAGATAATGATTGAATAGCTTTCATTTTCTCTCAGCATTGGTTGCTTAGTTTGCTGAAAATGGGACCTTTAACAATAGCCCAAGGTTTGACATACAAAATAGGGAGGTAAACAGAGACATACGTACACATTTTTGCCTTCTTTTGTTGGACAATTTAATTATAAAACAATTTTAATAATCTTATTACTCAAAAAGGACACCAAAATTAGGGCACTATATTTTAAAAAACTAATACTATGACTTTTACAAAAAATTGATTTTTTCAATTTCTTTTTAGATTTAAACATATTCTTTCCGTAGATAATGGAGAAAGGTCTGAGCTGAAATATACAACCCCACAGACAATACTCAATGTCACTAGTTTCAGATGTAGAATTGTCTTTAGAAATATTATTTTCAGATTATCTCCTTAGATTTAACTGGGAAAATGATATGTTTGAGAGATTGAGAGATACCAAAAGGCTCAACATATTGTTCTCTGGGACAAGACATTTTTCTTGTCTTACAGACTTTTTTCCCTCCTGGTGGCTCTTCAATCCAGTTTTACGAAGGTCCTCCTTCCACTTTCAGTACCAAATAGAGACACCCCTGCAGTGCAAGGCTTGGGCAGTGAAGGGGGTCTACAAATAAATTAAACTCTTGTAACTCTTCATCTACTTCTCTCAAAAGAAAACTCTCTTCTTGTCCTGTTGCTTCCAATAAACTGTGAGCTGCTTGAGAACATGGTTGTATTTCATCACTAAATCCATGAACAAAGCATATAAATTATATGCATTTAGTAAATAGATGCTGAATGAGTGAAAAAGGGTAAAATGGCACTTTTCTTTTACAATTGAATGTTTTGGCCTCCTTCATTAACTCTCAGACATTAAATACTTCCGAAGTGCCAGAACTGCATCCAGCCTTAATTCTAATGGGGTGTTGGGGGGGGGGTGAGTGTTATTAACACTTTTCATCAGAATTCTTTTGAGGAAGAGCACTGTATTTATTTGGAAAAGTATCTTGGAAGTACTTGGGACTAGAGGGTGAGCCCCTTGAGTCTTCTGGGTGGTGGCAGTCTGCTCTGGGTGAGAAGGGAAAGGGGCATTTTCCAGTTATTCCAGGACAGAGCCTGGGGGATGGAGGAAGAAAGAGAGAGAGAAGAGAGTAGATGCAGATCTAGGAAAATGGGGAGAAGTTATGTTGGTAATATTTGGTCTCTCCCTATGACCTGTCAAATCCTCAGCCAGTATAAGATATTAACTTATTATTATTATTAATTTTCCAATGGACTAGCCACATGCCTTGTAAGTATAACCATGTATTTTTCACAGCAATCTTATGAAGTAGGGGTTATCAGTACCCTTTTTTTACAGAAGAGGAAACTGAGGCCCAGAAAGATTGAGTGACATGGCCAGATAGTTCTTCAGGAAGTATAAATGAAGAGCTCCACAGAGGAGCAGGCATTGCAGATGGCGTATGATGGGTGCAGATGTGGAGGGGAATGGCAGGCTCTGAGTGATGGCATGGAAAGTCTGCCCTAGAGCGGAAGAAAATTTGATGTGGCTGTCTGTCAATAGGCTCAGGTGAATAAACCAGTCGAGGTGGCCAGTTGGGAAAGAAAAGCCTCCTTTGCGTTCTGCACTGTGTCAGCGCTGGAGAAACAGTGGTTAAAACAAACATATGTAGCCCCTCCCCCACCCGATGCTTTTTGTCCTCATAAAACAAGGGGAATAGATTTTTAACAAACAACCATATATCCAATTATATAATCACATATATATTGTGATAAATACACTGAAGGAAAAGAACAGGGCACCGTGCAAGGGTGTAATGGGTGATGGGTTTAGTCTAGTCCGGGTTGAGGTCTTAGAAACTCTCCTTGAGGAAATCACATTTAAATTGAGACACAAAGTAGGCTCCGTCCTGATGAAGGGTGAGGCTAGGAGTTGGGAGAGCAGAAGGATGCAAACTGGGACAGGTTTCCCAAGCAACATGAAGAGCAGGTGCAAATGGCCAGAGGCAGGAAGGTAATTGAGGCATTCAAGAAAGTTCAGGGGGCTGGTGTGGAAGAGGGGAGAATGATGGGAGGTGATGCTTTGGCATGAAAGCACCATTGTAGGCATGTTAAGGATTTGGGGCTCTATTTTGCTAAGACCTGTTGCCCAGCCTGCTGGAAAGTCATCAAAAGGTTTTGGCAGGGAGGTAGGACAATCAAAGCTGCATTCTAGGAGGATCCCTATGGTAGCCACAGAGTTCATGAGAGAATGGAGAGACTATGGCAAGGTAAAAGGCACCTGTAGTAATGTAAGCAAGAAATGGCAAAGCCCTCAATGATTACAAGGTGGAGGACAGGATTCCCAAGGCATCTCTGAGGAATCTGGTGTGGGACTTGAGGGCAAGAACATTTTTGCCAGGCTCTCTGGAGAAAGGTCAGGGCAAGAAAAATAGGATTGAAAATCATTCACATGGATGTGATGTGAGAAGAGTGAGGCAGCTGAGCTTCTACACCAAAAGTCCAAAGAGAAATCAATGCTTAAATTAGACAGAGTTTCTATTTGGAGGGATGGACAAATTTTGGTAATGAATGTTGGTGGCAGCACAACCTTGGGAACGTATTTAGCAGCTCTGAATTATATATTTGAATGTGGTGAAAAGGGGAAATTTGAGGTTGTATGTAAGTTACTAGAATAAAAATAAAAAAAAAATCATACAACTATACAACCCAAACAGGGAATCCTAATGTAAACCATTGACTATATTTAATAATACAATTATAATAACATTCTTTTATAAATTGTAACACATGGACCACACCAATGCAAGGCGTTAATGGGGGGGGGAGTTTGTGGGAATTTTGTATTTTGAACATGATTGTTCTGTAAACTACAGCGTCTATAACTAAAAAAAATTATATATATACAAGAAAAGAGAGAGAAATGAAGCGTGGAAGGATGGAACCTGGGGCTGACAACTGAGCACAGAGCCAAAGACATGACTTTGAGACCTGGCTTTGAGTGAGTCACCAACATTGAGAATCAGGAGATTTCAGCTACAAATGCAGGTGTCTGTTTTCTATTGCAAGAGAGGAAAATCCAGCAACACCTGTCCCACAGTTGGAGTTGTGTGGCTTTAAATAGTGGTTTATATTTTTAAGATTTTAGTCTGTTTCTTTACAGCCCAGATCTCCTGATCTTTCCCCATTGAGGCCAGAATTTATTTTTTTTATGTAACTGTTCCTCCAGTTACATTTCAATCACCAAGGGCTCTGATAGACAGGATGGGTTTATTTTAAGGCTGGAACAGAATCCAGCTTTCAGGGGACTCAGAGGGGAAGGGAGCTACCAGACGTTGAGGCAATAAGTACAGACTCCTCTGTTCATAAGCTTGGGGGTGTAGAGAGGAAAGAATGGGTCCTTGGAAACCATTGCTTTGGGCCAGGCACTATGCATGCCACCAAGGGGATTTCAAAGACATGGCATCCGGCCTCAGGCAGAAGCTAGAGCAGCTGCCTTACTGCAGAATGAGGCTACCTTTGGAGAAGTGCCACAGAAGAGGGACAGAGGAAGTGAGGAGGAGTTTTAAAGAGGAGCAGCTTAATTCAGCAACTCCACTCCACAGTAAGAGAAAGCTGAGGACATCCAATACATATTTATTGCCAGAGGGTTCTTTTTAAAGCATGTTCTAAATAAAATGTAAATTTAAAAAGCGCAGGAGTCAGCATTTTCAGAGCAGCAGTAGTCTCGTTTACATGATCTTCATGCTTCTCAGTATTCTACCTTTCCACCTTTCCCTGTGATAGGCTAAGTTTTTGTAAATATCATTGCAGAATTGGGCAGATGAGGTTACACAGTTCTTTGAGCTCTGTGGGTCTGCCCAAAAAGAGTGACACCTTGCATTTCTTTTTACCCTTCCTTTCTTTGAAACTGCTCACAGGGGGCTTTAAAGAGTGGTTGATATTTTTCAGAGTTTAGCCTGTTTCTTTACAGCCCAGAGCTTCTGGTCTTTCCCTACTAAGGCCAGAACACAGGAGAAAGGTAAGGATCGAGGTAAAGGTTTGAGGACCAGCCTCCCAGGAGTGAGAGTTGAAACTATGAGGGACCAGAGAGTGAAATGAGGGTCATACACAGGGGATGTGATTGACAGGACAACTGACCAATGTCAGACTCCTAGTTGAGTGTGTCATGAAAAGGAGGGGCAAGGCCACATCAGGAAAGTGGCTATCAATTGAAGGGGAGGCTTTTTCCAGGTGGCACAAGAGAGAAGTACACGAGTTAGGGAATCCTGGAGGAATGGCAACTTAAAACTGCTGCACAAAGTATGAACTAGATTGGGTTCTTTTTTCCTGTTATGGTAACATTGTCCTCTGCTATGTACGGACTATCTGCTGATTTTATATGTACAAGGACAAAGTTAGAGCCTTTCTTTTTTTCCTATTCTATCCCTTTCTTCCTCCCTTCTCTTCCTCTTTCCTTCCCTACCTCCCTTTCTTTCTTTTCCTTCTTTTTCTTTCTTGTGGATGAAAAGCCAGAGGTCCCAAGGGAACCCCAGTCTGCTCTCACTGAGCAGCTCTGCAGGGCCCTGTGTCCGTGTTACTCTGAACCTTCACCTGCTCTTGCTGCACCTAATCACCATTAGAACCTGCTGATACCACCCTGTGAAGAATGCAATTAGGGGACTAACCCTTGATTCCTGCTTTATTTTGTAATTCTATGTTTAAACCAGAAAGTATCAAAAGACCAAACTTAGCGAAGGAAAAACAGCCAATATTCTCAAATGCTAAGGAAGATTGAAGTAAGCAAAGCCTTTAGATAACGAGACTCTAAGGCAGTGGAGGCCTTAATCCTTATGGCATTAAGCATTAATGGTCACGTTTAACCATTTATACAAAACCCAAACATCTGGCAGGAGATCATGGTGTACTGTTGCCCAGAGAACCCACTGACTCACCTGTTTCACCCTCTTTGTTCGGAAATAACTTGTTGTCAACTGCCACACTGATGTCATAGAACACCTCATCCTCACCTCGGTCTGCATCAAACTGGGGGAAATCAGAAGGACACAAGTTTGGAACATGAAAGCACACGAATTAGTTCACTCTAAAATATAATGAGCATGCATTTCACAACTGTATATCTAACAAAGCAAGCCAGTGAGAAAGAAAGCATTTGAGTCATCATATTTAGAGTGTTTTTAAATTTTTAAATAGACGTTTAGAGTGTTTTTAAGCCCAGACTCATATCAGAGAGAGAAGGCTATGGGGGAGTAAATTTACAGTTACTTATGGTTAGGAAAAGTGTGTAACATTTTCTAAAGTTATAAAGAAAGCTTTGGAAAAAAATGATAACTGAAATTTACCTTATGGCTTTCTAGCTCTTAACATTTCTAATTAAAAACAATATAACAACCATGAAAATATATAGTTCTAAATAGCAGAGGAAAAGATTTTCTAATTTATGGTTAAAAAAAGGAAATAGCCCCCAAACAAATAATCTTTAGATATAGATGGGCATAAACATCTATAGTTTCTCATTTATAGATTTAAATATTTATTTTACCATTGTCTAAAATTCACAAAAAATTTTTTGTGAATTTATGAACAGCTTGTAGTTTATATTTATGAATTTTCTCTTTTTCAAGCAGCTCAGTGGTTAGTTTAATATAGTTTTGTAGTTTTAAAAATAACTTTATGGAGTTATAATCATTATGCAATAAACTGCATATGTTTAAAGTGTACAATTTGATAAATTTTTTCCTCCCTCTCTTCCTGATTGTACACCATATATGGACTGTAGTATGTGAAGATTTCCCAATAAAAACATTCAGATATTTCTCATGGATTCTGCTTTTTTTAAATCAGAGAAAGATCATGCATTTAGAGTTCTTACATATCATCCTATTATTAACACTTGCATCAGTGTGGTACATTTGTGGCAATTAATAAAAGAACGTTTTTATAATCTCAGTATTAATTATAGTCTATGGTTTACTTTGGAGTTCACTGCTTGTGTTGTACAATCCCATGGATTAAAATTTTTTTTTTATTCTAATAACATGTATACAACCTAAAATCTCCCCCTTTTCACCACATTCATGTATGTAATTCAGTGCAGTTAATTATGTTTACAATGTTGTGCTACCATCACCACCATCCATCACCAAAACTTTTCCATCACCCCAAACAGAAGGGCTGTACAATTTAAGCATTAACACCCCATTCCCTGATTCCTGCTCTGGCTCCTGGTAATGTGTGGTCTAAATTCCGATTCTATACTTTGTTTATTCTAATTATTTCATATCAGTGAGATAAAAAATATTTGTCCTTTCGTGTCTGGTTTATTTTACTCAACATGATGTCTTCAAGTTTCATTGACATTGTCACATGTATGAGAACATTATTCTTTTTCATGGCTGAATAAATATTCCATTGTGTATATACACCACATTTTATTTATCCATTCCTTGGTTGATGGACATTTGGGTTAAATACATCTTTTGGCAATTTTGAATAATGCCACTATGAACACCAGTGTGCAAATATCTGTTTGAGTCCCTGCTTTCAGTTCTTTCGGGTAAATATCTAGTATTGGGACTGAGGGATTTCTGAGGAACTGCTGAACTGTATTCCAGAGCAGTTGCACCATTTTACATTGTCACCAGCAATAAATGAGTGTCCCTATTTCTCCACATTCTCTCCCACATTTATTTTCTGACTTTTAATAGCAGCCATTCTAATCGGTGTGAAACGGTATCTCATCCTGCTTTTGATTTGCACTTGCTCAATGGCTAATGATGTTGAACGTCTTTTCATGTGCTTTTTGGCCATTTGTGTATCTTCTTTGGAGAAATGTTTACTCAAGTTTTTTTTCTTTTTGTTGTTGAGTTGTGGGTTTTCTTCATATATTCTGGATATTAAACCCCTATCAGATATGTGATTTCTAAATATTTTCTCCCATTGTGTAGGTTATTGTTTTATTTTCATGATGAAGTCCTTTGAAGCACAACAGTTCCTAATTTTGATGAGGTCTCATTTATCTAACTTTTCTTTTGTTGTTTGTACTTTGGGCGTAAAGTCTAAGAAACCATTGCTTAACACAAGGTCCTGAAGATGCTTCCCTGTGTTTTCTTTTAGGACTTTCATAGTCTGGCTCTTATATATAGACCTTTGTTCTATTTAGAGTTGATTTATGTATATGGTATGAGGTAGGGATTCACTTTCATTCTTTTGCATATGGACATTCAGTTTTCTGAGCTCCATTCTATTTAGATATCTTTAAATCTCTGATTTGAGATCTGTTCTTTCCCAACTGAGTGGACCTGACAATCTTTATTAAAAATCAGTTGGCCATATGTGAGGACTTACTTCTGAACTCTCAATTCTGTTCCACTGATCTATATGTCTGTCCTTGTGGCAGTGGTAGCTCTGGGATAAGTTTAAAATCAGGACATGTGAGTCCTCCAATTTTATTTTTCTTTTTCAAGATGTTTTTGCCTATTTGGGGCCTTTTACCCTCCTATATAAATTTGATGTCTTTTAGTTTCTATTGTAAATGGGAATTTTTTTCATGATTTCCTCTTCAGATTGTTCATCACGAGTGTATAGAAACACTATATTTTAGGGTGTTGATCTATTACCCTACAACTTAGCTGAATTTATTTGTTAGCTCTAGCAGCTTTGTAGTGGATTTTAAAAAAATTTCCTATATATCAGATAGTATCATCTGCAAAATAGAGAAAGTTTTGTTTCTTCCTTTCCAATTTGGATACCTTTATTTTTTCCTTTCTCTTGCCTTATTATTCTGGCTAGAACTTCCAGTGGGTATCCTGATCTTAGAGGGAACACTTTCAGTCTTTCACCACTGAGTCTGACGTTAGCTGTGCCCTTTATTATGGTGAGGAAGCATCCTTCTATTCTTAGTTTTCTAAGTGTTTTTACTAAGAAGGGATCCTGGATTTTATCAAATGCCTTGTTATCAGTCTATTGAGATCTTCTATTTCTTCTTGAGTCAGAGTAGATAATCTGTGTTTGTAGGAATTTTTCCCTTTTCTCCAGATAATCTAATTTGTTGTCATAGTCATAATATCCTCTTACAATCCTTTTCATTTCTGTGGGATCAGTAGTAATATCTCACCTTTCATTTTTTATTTTAGTTATTTGTATCCTCTCTATTATTTCTTTGTCAGTTTGAGTAAAGGTTTTTCATTTTATTGATCCTTTCAAAGAGCCAATTTTTGGTTTTGTTGATTCTCTCTCTAGTTTTTCAGCCTCTATTTCACTTATCTCTGCTCTAATGTTTGTTTTTTTCTTCATTCTACTTGCTTTGGGGTTTAGTTTTCTCTTCTTTTTCTAGGCCCTCATGTATAAGGTTATCTCTAAATCTCTGATTTGAGATCTTTCTTATTTGTTTATTTTTTTGGCATGGGCAGTGGGAATCGAACTCACTTCTCCAATGTGGCAGATGAGAATTCTGCCACTGAGCCACCATTGCCCACCATTTCTTATTTTTTAATGTAGTTATTTAGAGCTATAAACTTCCCTTTAAGTCCTGACCTGCTGTATCCCATAAATTTTGGTATGTTATGTTTTCCCTTTCATTAGACCCAAGATATTTCCTAAATTCCCTTGTGATATGTTCTTTGACCCATTGGTTGTTTAAGAGTGTGTTGTTTAATTTCCACATATTTGTAAATTTTCCATGTCTCCCTCTGTTACTGATTTCTGGCTTCATTTCATTATGGTTGGAGAAAGACATAGCATGGTTTCAACATTTTTTAACTTATTGAGACTTGTTTCATGACCTAACACACAGTTTATCCTGGAGAATGACCAATGTGCACTAGAGAAGACTGTTGGATGACATACTCCATATATGTCTGTTAGGTCTAGTTGTTTTACAGTATCATTCAAATCTCCTATTTCCTTCTTGATCATCTTTCTACATGCTCTATCCATTCTTGAAAGTGGTGTATTGAAGTCTCCTATTATTAATGTAGAACCATCTATTTCTCTCTCCAATGCTGTCAATATTTGCTTCCTATATTTTGGGGCTTTGCCATTTGATGCTTATATATTTCAGAATTATTATGTCTTCTTGTGAAATTGACCCCTTTATCAGTATATAGTGACTATCTATGTCTCTCATAATTGTTTCTTACGTAAAGTCTATTTATCTGAGATTATTATAGCTACTATAGCTTTCTTTGGTTACTTTTGCATGGTATATATATTTTTCAATCTTTCCATTTTCAACTGACCTGTGTCTTTGTTAAGCTGAGACTCTTGTAAATAGCATCAAGTTGGGTCATTTTTCAAAAACCATTCTGCGAGTCCCTGCCTTTTGACTGGAGAGTTTAATCCTTCTACATTTAAAGTAACTATTGATAATGCAGGATCTTCTGCCATTTTGATATTTAGTCTTTGTAAATCTTATACCTTTTTTGTTCCTCAATTCTTCCATCAATGCTTACTTTCTTGTTTATTGTTTGTTTGTTTTTTGATTGTAACATTTTGAGTCCCTGCTCATTTTTCCCTCTACATAGTTTTCATACATTTTCTTTTTGGTTAGCATGAGCCTTAAATTTAACATCCTAAATCTGTAATAATCATGTTTGATTTGTAGTATTCCACTGTATGGATATACTGTTAATTCTCTCCTGCATAATTCTCATCTCAGACATTGTAGCTTTCATCTCTGGAAGTTGAACTGAGTCTCTGTTTTATATCTTCCATATTTCTGTTTAAGTCTTTGAAATATGGGGTACATTTATAAAAACTGTTTTAATGTGCTTCTTTGTTAATTCTAACAGAATTTCTATTGCTTTCCCTCCTTCATTATGGGGCATATTTTCCTGCTTGTTTGCATGCTAGTCATTTTTGATTGGATGTCAGGCATTGTCAATTTCACTTTGTCTGATACTGGATTTTTTTTTTTTTTTTTTTTGCTATATATAACCTTGAACTTTCTTCTGGCATGCAATAGAGTTACTTGAAAACAGTTCGATCCTTCGCTATGCTGGACCAGAGCTCTGTTTACTTTAGGTCTAATTACTCTCCATTATTGAGGCAAGACTTTTCCAAGTACTTTACCCAGTATCTTGTAAATTAAGAGGTTTTCTAGTCTGTCTGGTGAAAATTGGCACTATTCCCAGCCTGCTGTGACCACCAGGTGCTATTCCCTCTAATTCTTTGGTATGGTTCTTCCCAAAGCTACAGACAGTTTCCTCATGGGTATGTCCTGATTCTTACTCTGCTGTATACTGCATAGGGACCCTCTGCATATCTATGGGGTTCTCTCTTTTTGCATCTCTCTTCTCTCTGACACTCTTTCTTGTAACAAAATTGCAGATGTATCTAAAAACAGTAAAAACAAAACAAAACAAAAACTCTAGCCACCTTGGGTTTTCGGACTCTTAGCTCCATTTCCGTAACTCAGGGATTCAGCCCACCAGGTTCTGCTGGGTTTCCCTCTTCCTGCGATCCAGGCAGTAAACTAGGAGAATTGTGGAGTTTATTGCATTTGTTTCTCATTTCATCTCTCTGTTCCCTGATCCCAATGCCCTGAAATGGTTTCAAAATATTTTCTTTCTGTTTTTTTTTCCCTTTGTTTCATGTAGGGAAAAAATTCAGTTCTGCTTTTCCATCTTAACTGGGAGCAGAAGTCTCACCTCTTTAATTGTTGCAGTTGTTGTTGTTCTTTTATTGTTTTTAGTTACATCTGCAATTGTATTACAAGACCATTCTTTTGGCATTAGTTTGTTACAGTGACAGCAAGATACTGTCAATGTGGCAGAGAAGTTCTAAAATAGCAATTGTGTTTCCTGCTTACTGAACTTAAATTTAAGTTACCTCATATTCCTTACATACAAATTACTTGCAATCTTTACTGCTGCAAATCTTTACTCATATGCCATTTGAGGGAAGAGTGGATGCTAACAATTAGATAAAATGTTCAAAAGACTAGAAAAGTTTCTTTATGAGATTTTTCTTTTCCTTTTCCCCTCCAAAATTACTTTACATTAAAAGAATCAAATTATTTAGAGCTCATATGAATAGCAGTGGAGCCCAAGGAGCATTGCACTGGCTTCTTGTTTAAAAGCAATACCTGCAATGCATGTTTAACACCAGCACAAGAGAAGGGAGAGATCATTGTAGTTTAAACTCCTGTTAGAGTCCTTTAAAAAACAAAAAAGAAAGCACTGAATCAAGTTCTTCTGGTGGTGCTATTGCTGTGCATTTGTTGGTGGGTCACCATCTGTGCCGTGTTTGCTTTGAGGGAGTTTCCAATGTATCACCAATATTCCTTTCTTATAGTGTCCTTTTCTTTCACTAGGATTTCACATAACTCCAATGCTTTATTAAGAATGTCCTCTTTGTTGTCACACTGGTTTTCCAGCATGTCTTCATAGATAGCCAAAAGAAATGCAATTAGGAAGAAAAAACTGTGACTTGTTTGTAAAATAAGTAATTGATTTAACAGATCAGGATATCTGTAAAGACCATGATCCTGCAAAATCCCTTCCAAATAGTTCTACGGACTTTCATTATGTGGTACTACTTTGATCATTTCCAGAGTGTACTGGATTTCTCTCTCCAAAATAGCAGAATCATTGTAGCCAGTGGTGTCAGAAATTACAAACTATCTTTGGTTCCAGAAAGAGTTATTGCTTACATTCTCTATGAGAAGTTGGTCTACATATTGTAGCTCATTACGCCAAAGTTTAAATTCCTGGATAACCCATCATCAATGCTGCCAGGAGGGGTAATTCTTTGCATCTTGATTAAGAATATCAGCAATAAACTTAAGTTCCTGAGATGGATCTTTCAGCCATTCTGCTAGGACTCGCCTATGATGCCAAACTCGATAGTTTTGGGGCTGTTCCTCAATTATTGCAGTGATGCAGTATGTTCTGGTTTGCTAGCTGCTGGAATGCGATATGCCAGAAATGGAATGGCTTCTAAAAAGGGGAATTTAATAAGCTGCTAGTTTACAGTTCTAAGGCCCTGAAAATGTCCTAATTAAAGCAAGTCTATAAAAATGTCCAAATTAAGGCGCCGACAAGAGGTTACCTTCACTTAAGAAAGGCGAATGAAGTTCAGGGTTTCTCTCTCAACTGGAAAAGCACATGGTGAACATGGCGATGTCTGCTAGCTTTCTCTCCAGGCTTCTTGTTTCATGAAGCTCCCCCAGGGGCATCTTCCTTCATCTTCAAAGGTTGTGGGGCTCTCATGGTTCTCCTTGCTCTTGTTTCTGTAGACTCTCTCATCATTCTCTCCAAAATGCTTCCTTTTTAAAAGGATTCCAGTAAACTAATCTAGACCCACCTGAATGGGTGGAGTCACACTCCCTCTAATCCAAGGTTAATACCCATAATTGAGTCACATCTCCATGGAGATAATCTAATCAAGTTTCCAACCTCTAGTACTGAATAGGGATTAAAAGAAACTGCTACCTCCATACCATGGATTAGGATTAAAACATGGCTTTTCTAGGGCACATAATCCTTTCAAATCAGCCCACAATTCATTTCCTTATGTAGATCCTTTTGAGATGACCTTAAGAGAACTCTCCGAAAACGCCACACTCTATAATTGGCTGCATTTCACTCAGTGGCATCTGGGGTTAATTTAAAAGTGCGTCCACTTCTTCAATCACGCTGCAGAACAGCTTGGAAACAATCATAAACATCTCTCAAATTTTCACTGCAGATGATTCGGACCCCTGGACAGGGGTCATCGCTCTGCGGTGCTGGATCTCTGTCAGGCCATTCTGCTCTGTCCCTGTACAGGACATAGGCTCAGAACCCCGTCGTCCATGGGGGACGCCCCACTTCTCCGTCCACCTCTTCTTCCAGCTGCTGCCGCTGCTGCTGGGGCTGCCCCCGCTGACGTGCGCAGCCTCCCCAACCCCTCCGCGGCCGCCCACCCGCATCCCTTTAAGTTTTCAATCTTCTTAATTATTATGATCTTGAAGCTATTTAAGAAGATTTAAGTGATTTATTCCTTATCGTACTGAAATGTTGCACTAATTTTAGGGAAAACAATTTGAGAAACCTAAATGAGGATATTTCCTAACCTTCCCTTTAAAGCCACTTAAAAGCTGTAGTGTTGCAAAGTGCTTTCCTTAGGTTATGTCACATCAGCCCCAGGGAGAGCGAGAGGCAGGCAGTCCTATCTATTTTACAGGTAAGGAATAATTGCTCAGAGAGAGTATGACTTTCTCAAACCACAGAGCTAATAAGCAGAAGTGTAAGGACTTGAACTTGGGACGTCTGACCCTTTGCCTCCTACCTGGCTGCACATGATTATTAAAGAGAAACACAGCCCTTCGGTCGGTGTTAGTGCACTCCCTTTTTCACAGCAGCAGGAGAAGCAGATGGTGATCAGCACAGACAAGGTGACCATAACATACAATTAGTGCCACCTTAATGAACTATTCACTATGGCTGGTTCTATTTCTTTCAGAATATCTGTCACCTACCATCAATTAAGGGGTAACATCTACAAAGAGGGGTCTTGTTTTTATTTTATTTTTCTTATCTTTTAAGGAATTGGTGACAGCACTGTAATGTCATAAATAAAAGGGCATAGCCTTGTATCTTAGCCTGTGCTCCCCAGGAAATAGAGCAAAACTGATAGGTTAAGGCTGTATTTGGGGCAGTGTGCAACTACAGGGCAGTGAGTATGAGGGAAAAAAAAAGTGGGGCAAGAAAGGAAGGAAAGCAAATAGATGGTGGTACATTATTGCGCTGGATCCAGCTTCACTAGAAATCATAGCTGGTATAGCTCAGTGTCCAGGAAGGCTAAATGGAAACACTACATTTCAGACCAGTCTTTTAGGGGTGGGAAGGGAGAGGCCCTTATCTGCTGGCTCCCTTCAGTCTCCTGTGTTTCCCTGGTCCATTATCCCTATGAGATGTGAAGTCCCCCCACTTCTTTGTGGTGTTGCCCAGCCCCTCTGAGCAGCTGCTGGGAAGCCAGATCCCATGTCCTGTGGCGCTGCGTATCACCTGAGTCTGGAAGTATCGAGAGGAGCCAGAGCCTCTGTAGACCTGGGCCGGCTCTGCGGGGACACCTATCGTGATGGGGGCGATGGAAGCTATGCTGAAGCCCAGCCCGCAAGACTGAAGAGGCCAGCTGGGGTTGACAGCAATGCTGGAGGTGTGCGGTCAGGCAGGGCGGTGGGGGCCAGGCCCCCCCCACTAATCAAGGAACTCAGGCCTGGGGGGCATATGGGGTCAAAAGCAATTCTGGAGAGGCCTATACAGTTTAAAACTCAGAATTTGTTTTGAATTTCCACTCCACCCTCTAGCAGCTGTTTGGCTCTGAGCAGCTTATATCCTCCTTGCTCTTACCATCTTTAAAATGGATTCAGCACTCACCTTAAAGGATTGCTGTGAGGACTAAAGAGATGGTGTATGTAACATACCAGAACCGAACCTGGTATAAATTGTGGCCCTTCTTTTTCTTCTTTATTTGAGTTCCTATGGCTGACAGAGTGTGTCCTACAGATCTTTTATTACTTCTGTGCTTCATACACACCACACACGTTTTTTGTTTTTAACTTAGGGAGAGTGGAGACAGGAATACAAGAGGCTCTGTGACTTCCTAGGAGAATTTATATCCTCCAACTGATTAGAACAAAGATATTTTAGTTTCACACAGACTAAAGTGCTTGATTGTCCATCTAAAAGACAAAGGACAAAACACCATCCATGAAATTCTTTAACAAATATTTACTATGCGCTGAGTAGACTCTTCAACTGCCCATGTAAACTTCTGCACAGATGACCATGGAGGCCTGAGAAAGAAGGACGACACCCACACAGGCCGCTCAATGCTGGGATTGTGCAGATGCTGAAGTCAACTTACTCCTACATCAGGAACCAGCATTTAGTCCAGATTTCCTCAAATTCTACAACAGCCCTAGGGACTGGCATGGGACTCTTCATTCTTGTAGACAATGACGTGGCATGAGGCTGCGGAGGGCATTCTGGTTGAGCACTGTCAGAGCAGTTGCCACTTAGATGGCAAAGATATCCATAAAATCAGTGTGGTAGAGGTCGTGTGTGCGGTGAGGGGAGAAATGGCTGTTACATCATCCAAGATTCTACCTATTATTTGTTTCTGCACGAACCATAAACATCAGAGGTTCCCAACCAGGGGATTCCTTCCCCTACCCCCTACCCCCACCCAAGACACCTCTGGCAATGTTAGAAGACATTTTTGGTTGTCACAATGGGTGAGAGGAGGGGAAGCTACTGCAGGGATACTGCAAAACATTCTACACTGCATAGGACAGGACCCTTCCAACGAAGAATTATCTGGGCTAAAATATTGTAGTGTCAAGGTTGAGAAACCCTAATATTTGTATTCTTGGATTTTGGGTTTCTAAGTAGTATTTTGTAACCCAGGTAGCAATGATTTTTTTTTTTTAAGAAAAAGGTTTTGAGCTGTAAGGATCTGAGCTGTTACCGTTAAAATGCAAGGGATGGCACAGAACTAGTCATGTGGATCCTTGAAGAGTGATGAATGTTCCTAGGAATAAACGTTTATTTACAATTCATGTGTCAGAAAAAGCTTTGGGTAGGCGGCGTAATTGTGTGGCACGAGACCAGGCAATGTCTGAGGTTGCTACCAGCTCTGAAAATTCTGTGACTAGATGAGCACTTTGTCTTTAGGCAACTGCTTTTTAATGTCTAGCAATATTATGAAAACTCTTTCCTTATTCTGAAGGAAAGAACTCACAGAGGATATGGTCTACCTAATCTGTTTCATGTCATTTAATGTAAGAGGGCTGGGAGGGTCAATTGGAAATTTCAAAATGAATTGCTTACCAAATTCCCCAGTTCATGCACAGCACATGTTTTAATTTGAATAACAAATGTTGTAACAGCTTTCCAAAGCAGACAAAGTATATCTAGATTAGGAAAGGAAATTATAGTAGAGCGAGTAGAATTATGCACCATCTGAGGAGAAAACCACAGGGATGGTTTGCATTTGTAATGGCAGAAATGAGGTTTTGTTTTTGTTTTCTTTTGGCTTTGATTTTCAGCTGCAACAGGTGGCCAAAATCTTTTCCAGAGAGACAGGGATTTCCACATTCTAACTTTGGCTAGCTAGGAATGTTAGGTCTATATGATATCCTAAATGGACCAGAAAGGGAGGAAACTAGTTCAGTATCTCTTCCAGATTCTACCTTTCTTTAAACGTAGGTCTCCCATTTTTTTTTCTCTTTGGTATCAGTAGAGGAAGAAATCAATTGGCTCTGCTACTGGTATTGTTTCAGTTTTATATATCCCATAAGTATAATTTTCTGCTTCTTTTTATAAATTTGTATTTTTTTGTTTAGTTAGAGAATTTATGGGTTTAGAGGACAATCGTGCATAAAATATATGATTCTCATACACTACCCTATTATTAACACCTTGCCTTGGAGTGGTACATTTGTTACAATTGATGAGAACATATTTTTATAATTGTATTATTAATTATTGTCTATGGTTTAGCATAGGGTTCACTGTTAGTGTTGTGCAGTTGCATGAATTTTTAAACAAATTTTACCCTAGAAACATATATATATAACCTAAATTTCTCTTTTTAACCATATTCAAATATATATTCAGTGCTGTTAATTACTTTCACAATGTTGTGCTGCCATCACCACCATCCATTACCAAAACTTTCCACCATCCCAAATAGAAACTCTGTTAATTTAAAGTCTTAGCTCCCTATTCCCAATCTCCACCCTGGCCTCTGGTAACCTATGTTCTAAATTCCGACTATGAATTTGCTGATCCTAATTATTTCCTAACAATGAGATCATACAATATTTGCCCTTTTGTGTCTGGCTTATTTCACGCAACATGGTGTCTTCAAGTTTCCGATCCATGTTGCCACATGTATGAGAATGGTATTCCTTTTTATGGCTGAATAATATTCCATTGTGTATATATACCACATTTTGCTTATCCATTCCTTGGTTGATGGACACTTGGGTTGCTTCCATTTCTTGGCAATTGTGAAAAATGCCACTATGAAGATTAGTGTGAAAATATCTGCTTGAGTCCCTGCTTTTGATTCTTTTGGGAGCATACCTAGAAGTGGGATTGCCAGATCACATGGTAATTCTAAATTTAGCTTTCTGAGGAACAGCTAAACTGTCTTCCAGAGCAGCTGCACCATTTTACACTCCAACCAGCAATGAATGAGTGTTCTTATTTCTCTACATCCTGTCCAACACTACAAATTTTCTGTTTTTAAATAGTAGCCTTTCTAGTAGCTGAAATGGTTTCTCATTGTGGTTTTCATTTGTATTTCCCTTGTGGCTAATGATGTTGAACATATTTCAAATGCTTTCTGGTTATTTGTATATCTTATTTGGAGGAATGTTTATTCAAGTCTTTTCTCATTTTTTTAATTGGGTTGTTTGTCTTTTTGTTGTTCAGTTGTAGGATTTCATTATATATTCTGGATATTAAACCCTTATCAGCGATGTGGTTTTCAAACACACTCTCTCACTGTGTAGGTTGTCATGTTACTTTCATGATGAAGTTCTTAAAACTACACAAAAGTTTTTAATTACATGGGATCCCATTTATTCATTTTTTTCTTTTGTTGTTGTGTGGATTTAAGTCTGCTGTGGATGTAAGTCTAAGAAACCACTGCCTAACACAAAGTCTTGAAGATGCTTCCCTGTGTATTCTCCTAGGGGTTTTATAGTTCTGGCTCCTATATTTAAGTCTTTGATTCATCTTGAGTTGATTTTTGTATATGATGTGAGGTATATGTATATGGTGGGTTGGCCTTCATTTTCTTTTTTCTTCAAATGGAGATTTAGTCTTCCTTGTACCATTTGCTGAAGAGACTATTCTTTCCCAATTGAGTTGCTTGTGCCCACTGATTGTCAATAATCAGTTGGTCATGTGGGTGAGGATTAATTTCTGAGCCCCCAATTCAATTCCACTGGCCTGTCCTTGTGCCAGTAATATGCTGTTTTGATTACTGTGGCTTTGTAACAAGTTTCAAGATTGAGACCCATGAGTCTTCCAACTTCACTTTTCTTTTTCAAGATGGGCTTTGGACATTTTGGGGCCCTAACCCTCCCATATTAATTTGGTGAATGGCTTTTCCATTTCTGCAAGGAATGTTGCTGGAGTTTTGACTGGGATTGCATTGAATTTGTGAATCTTTTTCAGTAGAACTGATCTTTTAACAATATTTTGTCTTCTAATCCATGAACACAGAATGTACATTCATTTATTTAGTTCTTTGATTTCTTTTAGCAATGTTTTGTGGTTTTCCACATAGTAGTCCTTTACATCCCTGGTTAGATTTATTCCCAGGTATGATTCTTTTAGCTATTATTGTAAATGGAATTTTTTCTTGATTTCTTCTTTTTATTGTTCATTACTAGTATATAGAAACACTACTGTTTTTTGGGTGTTGATCTTATACCCCACCACTTTGTTGAATTCATTTATTAGCTCTAGGAACTTTGTTGTGGAGTTTTTGGGATTTTCTGTATATAGGATCATGCCATCAGAAAATAGGGGAAGTTTTACTTCTCCTTTGCTTGCTTTTTATTTCTTTTTCTTGCCTAATTGCTTTGGCTAGAACTTCTAGTACAATGTTGAATAATAGTGATGGCATTGGGCATTCTTCTTTTGTCCCTGATCTAAGAAGGAATGCTATCAGTCTTTCAATATTAAGGATGATGTTAGCTGTGGCTTTTTCATTTATGCTTTTCATCATATCGAGGAAGTTCCTCCTTTTCCTAATTTTCTAAATGTTTTTATCGAGGAAGCATGCTGGACATTGTCAAATACTTTGTATGTGTCAGCTGAGATGATCATGTGGTCTTTTCTTCATTCTCTTAATTAGATGTACTGCATTATTTAATTTTCTTATGTTAAACCACTTTTGCACAGCTGGAATAAATCCCACTTGAGTGTGGTGCATAATTTTTTTAATGTGCTGTTGGATTTGGTTGGCTAGTGTTTTGTTGAGGAGTTTTGCATCTATACTCATAAAAGATACTGGTTTATACCTTTCTTTTCTAGTGGTATCTTTATCTAGCGTTGTACGAGGGTGATGTTGGCTCAAATGAATTAGGGAGTATTCCCACCTCTTCAGTGTTATGTAAGAGTTTGACAGACCTGGTGTTAATGCTTCAAATACTGGGTAAAATTCTCTGTGAAGCCATCTGATCCTGGAGTTTTTTTGTCCAGAGGTTTTGATTACTGATTTGATCTTTTTTTTTTTTTTTTTAGTTATTGGCTTGTTTATATCTTCTATTTCTCTTAAGCCAATGTAGGTAGTTTCTATGTTTCTAGGATATATCTATTTCTTCTAAGTTATCTAATTTTTTGGTGTTCAGTTGTTCATAGTTTCTTATCGCTTTTTTATTTCAATGGGGCCTGTAGTAATGACCCTGTTTTTTCTGATTTTATTCATTTGTGTCAAAGGATTCTTTTTTTATTCATCAGTTTGGATAGTTTGTCAATTTTATTAATCTTTTCAAAGAAACAAATTAGGTGTTGTTGATTCTCTATAGTTTTTAAACTCTCTACTTCACTTGTCTCCACTCTACTCTTGGTTATTTCCTTCCTTCTGCTCAGTTTATGTTTGGTTTGCTTTTCTTTCTCTTATTTTTCCAGTTTTGAGGTTAGATTTTGGGTTTGAAATCTCTCTTCATTTTTAATGTAAGCATTTTAGAAGATAAATTTCCCTTTCAGCACTGTCTTTGCTGCATCTCATAAATTTGGGGATATTGTAATTTAATTTTAATTTGCCTTAATATATTTCCTAATTCTCTGTGACTTTCTCTTCAACCTATTAATTGTTTAAAAGTACACCATTCAATTTCCATGTATCTGTGAGTTTTTATTTCTTCCTCTGTTATTGAATTCTAGCTTCATTCCATTGTGGTCAGAGAAGATCCCATGCATGATTTCCATATTTTTGAATTTATTGAGACTTGTTTTATGATATAAGATATGATCTATTCTGGAGAATGATCCATGTGTACTCGAGAAGAATATGTAATCTGTTATTGTTAGGTGAAATGTTCTCTTTTCTCTTTTTTTTTGCATGGGCATGCCCGTGAAACAAACCCAGGTCTCCGGCATGGCAGGTGATAACTCTGCCTGCTGAGCTACTGTGGCCCACCCTCTTTAATGGATTTTTATCCTCTTCCCTTGGATGGACCATCATTTCCTGTTTATCTTGTAATCTTTTGTTGCATACTGTACGTGTGTGTGTGTGTGTGTGTGTGTGTGTACTGTATGACGGGGGTCACATTTCATTATTTTTCCATGTGAATATCCTATTGTTGCAGCACCATTTGTTCCATGTTTCCTCTTTTATAGGATTCCAGTTAACTAATCAAGACCCACCCAAATGGGTAGAGACACACCTCCACCTAATCAAGCTTAACAACCACTCTTGATTAAATCACATCTCCAGGGAGATGATCTAATTACAGTTTCAAACCTACAATACTGAATAGGGATTAGAAGAAATGGCTGCCTTTATAAAATAGGATTAGGATTAAAGCATGGTTTTTCTAGGGTACATACATCTTTTCAAACTGCACACTCTCCTGGGTGTTCTATTGCCAGACCTAAAACAGGCAAGCCTTTGCAGCAAGCTGTCCATCTCAATTTTTTTCCACATTGCTTTCATTGCCTCAAGCT